>JAAAYG020006202.1:8763-25881 GCA_009936455.2 Tomocerus minor
TAACGTAACATGAGTAGATTTACCTAGTACACAGTATGTAGATGTATTCTAGATACATGCAAAGTACGTCGAGATAGAGAATGGTTTTCTCTATGCACGCACCCCATAACACATACGCAGCAAGTAAAAAATCGATCCAGAAATCGTGTGAGGAGGACGTCGAATGCTCCACGGCTGGATACCAGTTGATGACATCATTCCTTCCTCTTTTCCTTCTTCGGTCTCCTCCACCACTTCGCCTCAGATTCATTCTTCAAGTCTCCACTGCCGCATTCTCACATATGACATCAGTCCTGAAGCACCAACACTCCGTCACTCAACCCTTGCACTTCTTACAACTTGCAACTGAGACTCCAGTCCTTCTCTCCAACCTACCAACACAGTTCCTTCCTATTCCAAGCCTCGTCTTCCTTTTGTCACATCTTCTTTTCCGTATCAGTACAGTCACTCCTTTTCCTCCGAACTCACTCCGCTCTTCTTTTCCACTGAACAAACACGGTTTTCACTCAACGAAGTTCACTCATTCCAGGCTAGACTCCTTCATCCACGAGACGACTCATTTTCCAACTGATTTTCACCTACTACTGTCAAGTGATTTTCATTTTCTGTGAGAAAAGAGTGTCGCAGCTATTATTATAACGAAGACAGCCGACAACTGACAACATAACCTTCACCCAACAGGCTAATAACCCAGTTCGTTTCGTTTTCCTTTTTGTGTTAGTTTTCTAGTTATGGTTTTAAATTATAGCAAAAAGATGTATAGGGCAAATTCACCAAAGTAAACCAAGGGAGGCAGAGTGGAGAGAGCTAAATGAGATTTCATCTCACGATGTTCCACACACACGACAACGAGAGGAAAAGATCACTTAAGTTTTCTCGGTGCGAGAGAGAGAGAAGAGAGCTGAGAGCTTAGACGCTAAGCCACTTTTATCGTCTTTGATAAAGTGG
The DNA here is from genome assembly GCA_009936455.2 of Tomocerus minor. Taxonomy (NCBI): domain Eukaryota; kingdom Metazoa; phylum Arthropoda; class Collembola; order Entomobryomorpha; family Tomoceridae; genus Tomocerus; species Tomocerus minor. The sequence continues at coordinate 9,712 of JAAAYG020006202.1, forward strand.
AGTGAGACGGAGCTGCGGCAATTGAGCCATAATTAATTTACTGTTCCTTCGCCTGATCCATGAATTAGAGTCAGAGTTCCTCCTGGGGCTCGCTACACATCATCCAACTCTCACAGTCTTTCCCTACTTTCCTCATTCACCTCATTAAAGACTCTTCTCCCTGATTTTCATTCATGAATCCATCCACCAAACCAATCCAAACCACCACACCGCCATCCGGACTTGACGCTCCTCTTCACTTCACTTGACTTTGACTCTACTTCTCTTCACTACTTACATACTTAACTCACTACCACACATCTCATTTCATCTTCTTCAGACTCCATCCCACTAACTATCCACAAGACTCTTTTATCTCCAGCAATAGCAGAGGCAGCTACATACACCTATTATCTCGAATATGCATCTCTATTATCTTACGATATTACATTAGAATTTAATATAGGATGATATTCATCTATTATCTCCTGGTATGTTGGCGAATTGACTTGTCTTTTTTCCCTTGACTCTCTCACTCCAGATATATACTATGTTTTATATATAGATAGCTACTAAGCATATTATTAACTCTTTTACAAGATTTATGCACTTCCACACTATAAATTTTAATCCTGTGATGAGCCTTTTTACTACTCCTACTAACTCTTACTACTTTCGCATGTCACCAACCCAAAATGCCTACTTCCTTTTCACTTACTACTATCTTAGCTACCTATTTATACATACACACTGAATAGTTAGTAGGCGATTCTCTCAGTCGACTAACTTTCTACTCCTTTCGTTTCGTTGGCCCGGTTTATTCTGGTCTGGAGAAACATCACTTTCACACTTCCATGCTTTCTTATAAAATCCATCCATTTCTATTCTACAATATTTCATATTACTTTTTAAATTATACTATATGTTTTGTATAGGGAATAATATCATTCTATGATAGACCAGACTAAATAATATATTCCTACTATATGTAGTAAATTTATGCAAGGATAGCATTAGCATTTAATACGTATGTGATTTTTATGTAGAGTAAGGGAGAAATAAACATTGTTTACATTTCCACTAATAGCCCTCTTTTACAAATGCTCTTTCTTTGAAATATACAGGTCGTATCATCAACAGCTCTCGTGAGATTTGCTTTTCGGCGACAAGACAATCACTCAAGTGTCATTTACGACAACGATCCTGTACAAAAGGAAATTTATTTAACGCAAGAAAACGTCTTCACTTAATTTACACTCCACTACCTACATGTACTGTAACAATCAAAATAAACTCCAATTCGACGCAATTTATTCCAAACCCAAGATACGAGGACGAAGGAGGAAAACTTCAACTTCTATCTAGTTACACCTGAGAAGAGATCAAACAGACGAGATGATGAGACTAGACTAGATAATAGATACTTGAGTGTTCCGAAGTGAAATGAGGACGTCTCTTTGAAGTCTTCCTTGACAAACATTAACGACAATCCACCAAGACATGTTGTCTCTTCTCCAAATCAGCGCATATAATGAACAAGCTGGCAAACAGGTATGCATATTATTTCCGTTCTTCACCATAATATTACATGTAAGATTAGGCACGTCTTTATTTTAATGAAAACAACAGAATCTAAACCCTTGTGCCTACGTGCGTTCGCAGCGTCAAATGAGGTAGTTATCCTGTCTTGTATTTTGTACGTGCTTCGTAGCTACATGCACATTAGGCTACGTTCTTTCCGAGTCGGAGCATCAAATGTGTTAATCATGCATTATAGCTTTCATTCCCATTCTCAATCCTTATTACGAGACTAAATGTATACCAAAATTGCTATTTTATTATTATATCAATGGGATAGGCCTTTATGTCTAGCCTTGTCTGCTGTTCTAGCATAATTACATTACAATAGCATTAAATAAACATCACAAGAATTCATACATTGTTCCCAATCAGTTTTAAATGGGAAGTGACTATTATGAAAAGTAGTTGTCTTGCATTAATAAACAATTTACATTTTCCGTTACACAATGCGCTGCTGTTTTAAGTTGCGCTTTGTTATCTTTAATAACAATTTATTGAGCTTTGAGTTTATTTCAATTAACTTAATTTAAGAATTTTTGTATTATGCATATAATTTTTTTTAGATACTATGTAGGGAATCGGTAAAAAAGTAGCTGTAGGTAGGTATAGAAGGCCTGGGTCTGCCTAATCTAGATAAGCATTACTTTGGTTTTGTTAGGCTTGGTTGACTTGAGCTGGATGGAGTGTTTGTGAAAGGAGGCAATCACCAATAATATGGTGAGTGATGAATGGAAGTTTTGAGTGAAAATCCAGTGCAAAGTAGAGTAAATGAAAGGAGGATGGAAAGAGATGAGGTTTAGTCTGGCTTCAGTTGTATCGTTGAATTTGAGTTTTGGGTCGGTTCCGTTGTCGGTAGTAGTCGTCGATTGGGTTTGTTGGGGGAGTTTGAGAGGCAGGGTCAGAATTTGACACAATATGTCACACAATACAATAGTGTGGTCGGCCATTATGGAATGGAACTGAATCATACTATCGAAAAACTTTACTCTTATCTACAGAGGAGTTATTTAGGAATAGCTGCTGCATGTAAATAGAGGAAATGTGTGCAGCATAATAGATAGAGGAGGATAATATATAGACATCAGACACACATATATATATACGTAGAAAACGGAGGAGAGCAGACAAACCACCCTCATGTCATTATCTAATGGTTTGACTTCCTATGCGAATCGAATGAGTGATGTGATCTAATACGTTGCAGTTGCAGGAGTAGGTAGTGCTCTGCTCTGGCATTGTATCCAACAAAAGTCTACTCTAATCACACTATACATATATTTCATGTAGTTGCGGAAGTATTTGTGTCTGTAGTTACTTGACATAGCAAGGGGTAACAATAGTTGCTTACACTAAAGATATTATTATGCGCAAGTACAACACAACAGTACATTTAGAATATAATATTGTGAATGTAGATATTGTCCGCCTTGTCTACACAATGTAAATTGTGTTTTTCTGTCTGTTTCTCTGTTTAGCGTCGACATTTATAAACGGAAGGAAATGAAACCATAGAACAGAGAAAAGAGTTCTTAATGTTAGAAGCCGTGTGTCAAGTCATGTATGTTTTTGTGCATGAACATTAATGTAATGTAATATTATTTGGAAGGAGCACAAAATTTCCCTCGATTATTTTATATCATTTTGCTTATTAGACTTTGTGGGGGATTAAATGACATGGAAAATAGTTTCTTTCTCAAAGCTTAGTCTCAAATCTCAAATAGTCATCATTACTTGCAGATAAAGCCAACAGACATAGGCAATCCTTCTTTAGATATACTCCATTTAAGCATAAACATACAGACAAGCCACACCCGTCCCACTACTGTGCTCCATTATTCCCTACTTGCTCTCTTAGTTCTTACAGTTTAAACTTTTCTCTCAATTTCCTGTTCTCTATTATAGAAGTTACCCATAAAAATAGCTAATGTTTTACATTTCTCATATTCCCCTCTCCAACAGATTTCCAATTTGTCGCTTATTTACTGGTCCTTAACTACTTTGTAAAGCAAGACGATATTAAACAACAGTCTACGTAAACTACCATCATACAGATATTTATGGATGTAAAAATAGGAACGTACTGTTAAAAACACTTATTTTCCTTTTCTATTACACTTTGCACATGATGAATTTACAATTATTTAATGTATTATATATGGAAACGACTCCTTATATCTATGATGAAAGGTTTAACGTTATACTACACTAGAATTTAAAAGAATTTAGTTAGGCAGTTACAGGTATTAACGACTAGCGTCCTCAGACGTAGTTTATTGATTCCAACTAAATATACAGTTAAGTAATTGTGCGAATTAGAATTCAAGTATAGAAACAACTGATGTTTGAATGTAGTACAGACAAAAGTTTAAAATTTAATTTGTGAAGTTATGATAAATCGATAATAGTAGATTTAATATGATGAGAATTAGGCAGATGGGTTTTGCTTTTGCTCCGTAAGTTATTATTTTTAATAATATATACCATTTTATTCAATGGCTGCGGTAGATTTTTCCTATGCTGTACCTATTATTTACAAACATAGCTGATTTTAGAAGGGATGTCTGAAATTTTGATCGGAAATGAGCACAGTAATTGTTTTGGGGTTTTTTTAGCAACATTTTGTGAGGATTTATTATGATTTATTATTTGATTTTTGTAAATGAAGTGAGAATTGAAGTTGAAATTCAATGCATGATGTACAGAATATAAAGTAAACGGACAGAATTTCGTTTGCACAGTTCAGTTGAGTTTAGACAGCGCAACGAAACCGAAGGGGAATCTGAAAGTATTGATCGACGTGAGGGAAATCCTATAAAATTGAAATCCTATAGGCGCCCGTCTCTCCATCATTCAATAATTTTAGTACTCTCGCTCTGCACGTAGCTTACTGTATGTACCGTCCTCTAAAAATCTCCATTCCGAGTATATACGTCCGTACATAAATGCATTGAATTTTCTTCGATCGATTCAATTCACTTGAATCCAATAGAAGGAGTTCTATGAAAAGTTGAATGTGTCTCTCTGCTCCTGTGAATGCATAAATATTTTTTATTTCTTGGTTCTAGCGCTGCCATATGAGAACAAATAACACATTGCAATATTAGCTGTAAGTAAATAAACTGAAATTAGTCTCAATTTTGAACGTATGACTTAGAATTGAGTACCTAGTTAAAATTAAATCAGGAAGTAGATAAAATTAACAAAAGAAATGGACTATTTAGTAAATTAGGTTTTAATAAACTAGATTAGCGTTGATTCAATAGATAATGAAATAGTGGTTTCGAAAATTGTTTATTGTGTATAAATAGATAATAGGGAGACTAATAATTACATTAGAAGCAGTTAGGCTCATTATGGGGCAACGGGTAAGTATGAAAAGGAATAAATTCGTGTTTTGTGTGTTGGTTGTCTGTTTTGGAGGAAGAGAAGAGTGGATTTGGTGAAAGGATGAATGGGGAGAGTAAATAAGTAAGTAGTGAATGAGGAATTAGTATGCATATAAGAAGAAGATAGGATTGAGAAGAGGGAGAATGAGTTTCCTCTCGGCAGCTCCGTCAGTTTCGGAGTGAGTGAGTTTAAATTGTGTGTGTTAGTCTAGTGCTCTACTCTACTCATTTAGATTAGACTTTAGGGGCTCAGTTGAGTTTCCCTCAGTTTCTTTGAATGAATGCAATGGAATGAAAGCAAGTGAGTAAGTTAAGTATTTGGAGAGAAAGAGAGAAGAGCTCCTTGAGGAAAGAGAAGAGATGTGAGACTGAGGAGCTCCGGAATGGGTATCCCAATTTCCATTCATTCATTCACAAGTTTTAAGTAGTAAGGAAGAACGTGGCATGTGTAAGAGGTCTACTACTCCGTAGTTTTTTCTCCAGTATAAATTAACGCCTCGACGTCTGCGAATGCGCCCCCAACTTGGTTCAAGCCATACAAACCTCCACGGTACTTTTAATGAGTGTGTCGCGAAACCCGGACCGGAGATACCATCATTCTCCTCGACATACCAACATAACCAACTATAGTCCACACACACTCCCTTCCTCCTATACTCCTTACTACTCTAAATCCATTATACTCACAATCAGTTCAGCTATGCAGATATGCATGCATACGTTGCGTTAGCTCCCGACCCCAGCCAAACCAAGCCACGCCACACACAACGTGAAAATTTATTGATCAAGCTTTCTCTCTCAACTCTTTAAAACTGGAGCATCTTCCGACCACTTAAAATCTGTGTCAATGTCTCCTCGCCCGACACTCGCACTCTAATGAACTTTTTAGCAGGCCAAGGTTCTCTTTCTCTTTCCTCTCCCATTACTACTCAAAACCAAACTATGCATCCCACACTCTATCCTCTTTCTTCCACAACTCTTTCATTCCACCTCCAGTTTTACGCACCTAATAATAGTAGACTCCTCCAAATCAACTTTCTAACTCCCTACCTAATCCCATTTCCTTTATTTGCATTCATATAAATTCAGTCCAGTTAATACACCTACTGGACTAATCATAGAAGTTGATATATAATTATTTCTGTCTATAACTATAGATAGTTTACTGACGCAATTTTATTATTACAATAACAAATACAAGTGCATGTTACATCAGTTATGTGTATACTATCGAAAAATACGTATTGCGGGCTGCCATTAAGTATTGTGCTGCTTGTTCGTTAAATCGTTACAAATAATACAATGTAATATAATTGTAGTCTGTATTTATGTAACATTAGATATGGTAGTAGTTATGATAATGCGGACTGGGCATTTCTACTATACAAGGGAAAGGTGCATTATGATGGAAATGATTAGCTAACGCATAATTAGGCTGATTGATTTAAATACATGTTCTGTGGATCTACCTTACTTACATTCAATTACTGAAAGATAATAATATTAAATAAAGGAGCGATAGGAAATAATGGTCCTCGTAAAGTAAAACTGTTGGGAGTAGAGATAGATAAGTAGAGCTGAGGGCTAGCGCTGCCTTTTGCTCTGGTGCCCTGCCTTTCTTTCTGCTTGCCTGCAAGGAATTCCTTGTAAATCAAGAAAAATAGTTAAAAATTCAGTGATGTAGAATTAACCTGCTGATAATAAGATTGTGTCCGTTTATTGTATTATGTACTGGAGCATGGCATAGCGTGGGTCATAAAAGTGCACACTTGAATTGAAGGTTAACACCACAATTTATCCAAAGGACTCTACTAGTAACTCTACTCCAGTCCAGTCTAGTCCACTATCGTTATCTAGAGTTAATGCTAACATAGATGGAAATGTAGATAAAGCATAATAGCCAACTTAAAGCTAAAGAAAACCTGTTTTCGAAATATTGGCTTAAGTAATTCTAGAGAGAGAGAGAGAGTTGGAAGTTGAGCTAAAGCATCCAGTCTCTATTGACAGAAGTTTTTAGAAGATTTTTTTCCATATTATTAGTAGAAGATTGAGAGGGACGCTTAGAAAGAGCACAAAAGAGCCCACAACAATACAGGAGTAGAGAAGAGAAACACACTTAAGAGACTGGATACACACTAACCCTTCTTTGGATCTTGATACTAGTTTGTAGCTTTTTATAATTGTACCTACCGTGTTCTGTACCTTTAACCTATCCAATCACTATTAGTAATCTCTAGTGTAGAATTAATCCTTTGAACCCTATCGGAATTTTTTGCTTGTGCTGTTCTATGGTGGCTCTCTTATTAAAAGGTCAAGTTACGCCTCTAAAGATTAAGTGGAAAGATGTTTATTGATAATTATGCTTTGATAAGTAAAAGTAAAGAGAATTAAAAAATAATACCTACTTGAACACAATATTCACAGGGCAGGAGCAGACCATGAGCTGGCCTAATGTAAACTGCAGTGCGACTCCTTAACTCCTTGCCACACTTTATGTTGCCTTGAAGGTCTGAGCAAGTCTAATAAAGTCAGGGTCATGGCAGGACAGGAGGAGGACGAGACAGTATCCATCCAAATCTAAGCCGGACTGAATTAGATATCCCCGAGGAGAAAACGACGGCGCCCGGCTCAGCATTTTCCAACTACACACACAAGATAGCCTGTAAAGTGCACTTAAACTAAGTAAGGTAAGTAAAGAACATGCATGTTACATCCATAAAATATAATATTGTCCATAAAGAGCATCTATGTATGTATAGCGCTTTCCTACATGCGTCCTCTACATAAATGTGCATACCTTTATAAATAATATTTCTCACACCAGCAGAGTTACGTAACTAACTACACAATGATGTGATGTGAAAGTTAGTTGAATAGACAAAGGAGAGCAAATGTAAATGCTGACGTACATACATAAGCATCAATAGAAATAACTTTTATACAGCCATGCATAGATGTATATTCATATTGTCATCTTTTTGTATGTTCTGTCGCTGGAATAAACTCAGTTTGCCCGTATGCAGATCTGTAAAGCATTGAAATGAAATGGCTGGCCATTTTATGTGATGTGATGGCACATATGCACTAACATACGTTCTTTTACCCTTTATTCCCTACTAGTGTCCTATACGCAGTCGAGATAGAATACGGTAGTAGCCCGTCTGTAGTAATGTATGTATGTAACTCTCTCTCTCTCTCTCACACACACACATAACATACATATGTATATGCAGAATGTAAAATGGGCGCATGCTTCACTGAAATCGAAAAATGGTCGAGCTACAAAAAATCCAGTGAGAATAGATGCATAAATTCATTGCTTATGTTATGTAATTTATCCATTTTTATTATGAAGCAGAGCTAAAGGAAAGGAAGGTACTTGGTTTGAAAAATATGATAGCCAAACGAAATGAAACCAAAGGAAAGGAGCTCTCTAATGTATCTGTTGTGATGCAAGTGAGTCTGTTGTGGGTATCAAAGGGTTGATTCAGTTCACTTCTGTTCGGTTACATTACGCTTCGCTGTATTGCCCGTGCTCACCTTACCATTACGATTACCTTTCCTTAGAATCTGTTACATAACTATCTCCCGTATTGGTAATCTTTAATATGCATAATAATAAATATACTCACTCACATGCATATGCATTTATTATTATTAGGTAGATAGCTCAGAGATACACTCAGCTCAGAAATTGATATGATGTGTACATAAGTTAAATGTGAAAGTGTAAGCAGAGAGGAATATCGGTTCGGTTTTTAGTTTTTATCTGTAGAAGCATTAGTTACATTAGAGCATTAGCATTAGAGAGACATAACATTACATACAGATGCACTAGGCTCATAATGCAGAAGGTAGAGTCGAGGCATTGTGTTTGATATTCTCAGTGTCTGTTCTATTCTGTCCTCTATGGTAATGGGTTATGTAAAATCTAATGTCCTCTCCACTCAACGCCATTGTACTCCTTTCATTAGCATTAAACTCAACTCCCATGTCCGGGCTACCGACACGAAACCCCATTCTCCTTAGCCACCCATTTATCTGTTTTACATAGATATATAGGCAACTATGCACTGTACTAGTTTTTTAATGGGTTGAAACAAAGGCATTGTGTTATTATGTCTGCTTTCTAATGCCATGTGGATCTCGCAACATTCCCTGCACACTATTTATGATCCCTTCACCGCTTTTCTCTTCATCTGCATCTGAGAGTTTGCAAAGTATGTTTTAAAAAGTGCGAGGAAAGGAAGTGGAAATGTAACATTTATATTTTTCTGACTTAGAATAAGGATTTTCAGTCTGGATTTTAGATTGTTAAACTTTTTCATTAGATATATATAGCTTTTGTAGATTGTAGGTACATATAGACATTGCTTTCCTTGTAAATAGTGAATCCTCTCTTTCATTTTCATTCTCAGTTCAGTTGAACTCAACTGAAGCGTCCATTGCCGAACAGATATTTTATTGCTTTTACATTTTTCAGATATATATGTTTACGAAACTGAATTGGATTGAATATCGTTATTAGATTTGGTTGCTGACGGTTTATTGAACTCAAGTATGGAAAAAGAAGGGAAGTTTTTTGAGAAAGAGAGAGAGAGAGAGAGGAAGTTTAGTATTGGTATTGTGTATGTATGCAGTAAGTAAGTATGTCTGATGTGCTAGGGAGAAGTTTTCTATTTCTTTCTTGCAACATAGTTACGTAGGTAGGCAATAGGAAAAAGAAGATCAATTTCGACTGTATAGTGTGTAAGTACTGTTCGTATGTATTTGTGTGTACATACTTTAGATTATATTATGTACTATGTACTTACTAGAGTCACTACTTCCTAGCTATCCTCTTTTTCCCATTTTCTTTCTGCCTTCTCCTCCTAGCAGATATGTATTCATGGCAATATTGACTGATGTGATAGTTTAGTCAGTATAGTCAACGAGTCAGATCTTTTGGACTTGTAGACACTAGAGAGAGAATATTTTAGGTTGGCTGGCTGCAAAAAGGCTTCCTTATTCCATCCATCCTAGGAAATGTATCAATAGAAAACACGAGAGAAAGAAGAGGAGAGGAGAAGAAGGGTTTGGCATAAGAACTTACATTACGCCACGTTACAAAACACTCTTGCACACAGCCTTTATTGTATCCTGTACTTTCTGCAGACGCATCCACTTCCCTATCTAATATGCATGCCCTGTACTCACTCACTCACACTCCCTATTCCTAGCTACATACTTATCGTCACATCATACAAAATACATATTCCATATATATAGGGAAAAACGTCTAGCGTGCACATATTAAAATATAAATGCTTAGCTAGAGTGATGTTGAGTTGTCCTCCATCCACATAAGTAGCTATAGGAAAAGTAAAAGTAAAGCACCAATCTCACAAACTTATCTCTAGCACTTAGAATACATAAGGAAAGTAAAAACGAGGACATTGTACTTTATAATAATATGTTAGAAAGTCTTTGCTCACACAGCCAGTACAGTACTACGTGCAGAAGTTGAAAATTCTATAAGAGAGATCTTGGAACCTACTGTATTTTACGAAATATTACCTGTGTCACATTAAATAGTTATGACATAGACGATATTATTTAGTAGCACTATGGTGTATGTATAATATCGACACAATTACTATCTTGTAATAATAAATAGAATAGAAAGTTGCATATCGCAGATAAGTATACAAGATATGGTTACTTCCAGGCAAATACACATACAGAGAATAAGGAGAAAGGGAAAGATGTGCGACAGAAGTCAAGGAGGTGTAAAGTCGAGAGAGAGAGAGAGAGTTAAAGAAAGTAAAAAAGAGAAAGAAAGTTGAAGGAGGAAGGGAAGGAAAAAATGATTGTACAAGTGGAGAAAAGCACTCCAATTTGTACATGTATGCATGTATCATCGATATAATGATGATGTTGTCAAAGAGACGCTTAAATTGCCGAGTTCAGTTGATGTGGAAGGCAAATACGAAGTAAATACACATGCATGATATAGCAAAGGTGTCTTTCTAACTAGCAGGGATACATACTTCTCTTTATAGAGCCCATTTGATAGAGCCTATAATATAATGTGAAAGAGGAAGACTAACTGTTTATTTGGGACCCAAAGGAAAGATATTTGATTTTCTATGACTCAAGTGAACTGAGAGAGCTGATGACTGTAATTGCCCTTTTAGAGAAATACAATAATAGAAAGTATCTTTATATGGATAGGGTAGCTTAGCTATTTGAATGAGCACAGATAGCTCACTCAAGTCATCAGTCAAGCCAACTTACTTCATAATATCACCTGCTACATGAAATAAACACACTTATTGTATATAAACTACCTTTACATTGAGGTCCTCACTCAGACAAATAGAAAGGTGCCTAAGAAAGAGCAGATACAAAAAAGAGCAGGTTAATGCCTTATCTATGTTTAACACATGGTAATCATGGATAGCATTCACGTATGTACAAAAGAGCGGCTTTATTACCAAAGTTTAGGTACTAGTGAACTTTCATGTATATGTAGAAGAAAGGTATAAATGTAAAGTTTACAAAGCTCCGTCTGTTCTATTAGCTAAACTGCTATAATAACTACGTTGCTGTGTACAGTACTGAGGTATACATTGAAAGTCCTTGGCAAGCATAAGAGCGCTCGCTTACTTTATGGTTTTCTTGCATTGAAAGTGGAGTTGTTAAATGTGGTGAATAGTCGAGTCGGCTACAAAAGATTGTTTTTCGCCGCAAAGGGAGTTGGGACTCTTGGGAGTATATCGAGGTATAGAAAAGAATCTATTGAAAGAAGTTGATGTGGTGAAAGGTCTGTCTGTCTGTCTACGGAGCTCTTTGAGAAAATCAGATGAGCCTTTGCATGTGTACTTGTTTGTAATGAAACATTATTGGGACTACTAGGTACATAGAGCAGGCTCAAGCCAACCTAAACTAACAATAACTACGTAGAAAAACTATTATTGTCATGATGTAAAGTTATGTAAAAAAGTATATAGAGATATATAGGGGATATATTATATATAGGGTGAAGTGGAATGCACACGTTGTGTAGTAGATGCATTACATAAATGATGAAGAATAAAAGGAGTTTGCTGATTCCATTCTGGCTTTGTGTGTCTTTATTCTTTGGAAATGGGAATTGAGTCTTGGGTATTCATTGATTGCACGTAGCCGTGAAAATGTTTGACATTCAAGACAAGTAGCGTTCCGTCACTCATTCGTAACGTTAGTTTTCCACTATTGACCAATTTGACAAGCTCAGCTCGAAAGAGTCTCCCATCAGTCAGTCTCTCTCTCTCTCTTTCCTCGTCCCTACTACTACTACTACTATTGCTAACCATAAGTAAGTATGGAGCTATTCTGTATTCATCCATGCTTTACTTTTACTTTAGCACTATGTAGAACCTCTTGAACCCTATCCTGTGTCTTTCGTGCTCCTGACTTAAGTCATGTCTTAGTTGTGCGACTCAATCCACTGCTATTCCTCCTCTCCCTTTCCATCTCACTTCCCTTCCTTTCACTATCTCCATATATCTGTCCTCCGTAAATTCTTATATCCCATATACTTTGCATATTTTACAATGAGATGGAATAGATGTGCATTAGGAAAAAAGGGGTTGCTCTCCTCCTATAGAAACTATGTAAGAACTGTATTATAGTAAAGTGGAATTCGGGTTTTTCGGTCTGGGCTTAGGCTTAGTTCACTTGGTTCGGTTTGCTATGGTCTAGTCTAGTTTGGTTTCGTCTGTCCGGGTTTGGTTCGGTTTGCTTTGGCTGGCTTGTGATGTGAGTCGACTAGACTGGAGTTGACTTGACTGCCGGAGTTAAAGGGAAACGCGTGCGCTACCCGGTGAGTCTCATTCCAAGTCGGCCATTGCTTTTGCTACTTCCTTTGCGTCTCTCCGGGTCCTTTGGTTGTGACTCCTCCGTCTTTTACCGTAAATTGGAAGATTAGAAATCCAGAGACACAAATTGACATCGGCAACCGACTTGTCATTTCCCCTTTTCGATCCGCTTTCTTATTTCAAAGGCTTTTATCAAATGTAAGTACCGAAAAAGCAAAGTACCTTCTATACATACATTGTAAGTACGTAAGAGGCAGAGAGGAGGAAATAGGCAGACGTACTTTCGGATTCTATACTGGCTTCACATATAATCAGAAATACTCAGAACGGACATACAAATACATATTTACACACACATACTCTCTCTCTCTCTCTCACTCTCTGTCTCTTTCTCTCAAACTCGATCTCCTCTCAACTTGGGAAAAGGTAACATAAAAATACACAAGTCAGATACAAATTGTTTACAACTAAACTTTTGCTAAAGCCAAGAAGGCAAAGACGTCAACTCTCGTCTCCTCTCTCCACATCAGAAGAGACGAAGAACGAAAGATAAAGAATCTGCGTAGGTTCGTTCATATAATAAATATATATAATAGAATATTTTATATAGCTTACGTTACAAGTATATGTCCGTATCAAATGTTATAGATCCATTTTCCCAGTTTAGCTCTCTCACCCTTCACTTTTCCTGTTTTTCCTTAGAAACAATCAGTCAGTCGACTCTTTCACCTCATCTCATGCGTTGAGAAAGCTTACATTATCTTAGTTTACATTATAGGTAGCAGAATGGGATCGAGAGCAACGTTTTAGACAAGAAATAGGAATATCTAGAGTAATAGCTAGCAAGTATTTGTATCAGGGAGTAAAAAGGGCTATCGGATCCTATCCTAGAGTCATGCAAGGAGTATAGCGCACTTAAGTACAGCTTACATTACATTACAAACAACGATATCATTTTTGGCTCAAGTCTCACTCAAAGCAATGAAAAAGCGAAAGGAATCAAGGAGATGGAGAGTAGTTGGAGCAAAGGAAGAAAAGTTACAAGAAAAGGAGATTTTTGTTGGAGAGAGAAGGAGAGTGAGTTTAGGTTGGCAGTAGCATTACTAGCATGTAGGTAGGCAGATAGAGAGAGAGAGAGAGAAAAGCTCCGTTTGGGCGGATGGTTTGCAACTATGGTGAGTTAGTTGGATGGGATGGGATTCACAGATATGCACAAGGCTAAAGATTAGATTGGATTTCGGGAGTGTCAAGTTGTTACACGGGGCTTTCTTCAGTAGACATAAGCCCCCACACGTTTCTCAGGAAAAGTGCATGCATCAACTCTAAGGAATTCCACGAAACGAAACGATTGCTTCAGTTCAGAACAGAAATAGAGTGAGTGAGACAAGACAAGGAACAATTTTTGAGGGGAGAAAAGAATCGAGAGAGTGAAACTCGGCGTAGTCAAGTAAAATTGCATTCTATCTATTGTAGTCCTTCGTATATCATACATATTTATGTATGTAGAAATATATCAAGAAATTACTTTGATACAGAATATCAATCCATCCATTCACTTCTCAGTTTACGTTTAGCTGACTCAGACAGTTCATGCACTAACTGCTACATATTTATTTGTATCTACATCTCTATGTTGTGATATGCAGACTCGTAAATCATATAGGTAGACAGCTAAGGCAAGTAAGGCAAACTAACGATACGAAGACAATTCCTCTACATACATACAAAGAGTTCATAGGAGATAGAGAGATGGTTGCTCCACTGTGCAATTCCCTTTGAAAATGTACCTACATAGTATTTGTTTTTGTGTTCTCTTTCCTGTTATTCTTTTCCTTATGGCATCTGGTAATAAGTAATGATGCGCTGGTACATTCGATTAGAACTGTAGTCTTTGTGTGTTGTAAATGGTAATGATGTTGCACTTTTCTTTATTTATTCCCCATTCCATATCTCATCACATCATCCTCATAAAAGGCAATAACAAATTGACATTTTATTACTGAAACTTTGCCATACACGACTTGTTCTTTTCACGTCAGCTCAACTTAACCTTAACTAACACTAACAATACTTCCTAATGATATGTTTCTTTCTTCTGCATAAATGAAACACTGAGTTGAAACTCTATCTCAATTTTTCACCTCACAAATAAAGCATGAAAATGACAGCTTGATGAATACACAGCACTATATCGTATACATGCGAATGAGTATGGAATGATATTTGTTGATATCTTTTTGCTTCGTTTCTCGTTTTATGTAAGTTTCTTTGCAAAGCCTTGTCTTCTTTGATCTTGATGTTGATAGGAAATAGACAGCTACTAGCAATCATACAATGAATGACGACAGCAATTATTATTGCATATAAGTTGGAGCAGTTTTGGAGAAGATAAATTTTCATTTTGAAGTTATACTACATGCAAAGTACATTATGAACAAGGATTTTTACATTAGCATAATTAACTGCTTTTTAAGTTGAGTGGTTCGTCTGATTAGGGCAGAAAATTTTGTAGCCAAAAGAATGTTTGATTGAACGTGTGGAGCTAGCTTGGGTCAAAAAATAGCTTTTCTTATCACATCCTTGCACGAAAAGCTAATAAATCTTTAACGAGTCAAGACTATCAGAGGAATTGCATTATTTTGAATTAGGCTGAGAGTGTGATGGCTGGTTGAGAAAGAAAAAACTGTCGGCTCATTATCAGATGCGCTGAATTTATTGTAGAAAGTGTGGAGGTAGGTGTTTTCGGAGAGTCAAGTCGAACTGTAAGTCAAGTCTCGTGAGGGAACATGAACATTAGTTGTCATTATCTGCCTACATGTTTTTGTGATATATTGGGAGTGTGCACAACACAGACACGTAGTGCCTATTAAAGAAATAGATTTGAGAGATGCACTTAACTTCACTTGACGAATTGGATTTAATAGACTAGAACTATCAACTGCACATACCTACAGAAAGGAAAGACACACGCACTGGAGATTAACTGAAAAACTTGATATGTCTATAAGGATGTGCATAGATGCTGATTTATATTCGGAAAAGACTTTAATAGGAGACAGAAAGATCTTGTCTGTAGGTACTTCATTTCCAGTAGTTTTGTTCCTTTTCTACTGGATGTGAAAGGGAATGTTTTTCTTCGCCTTGTAGGAACAAGGAATAGAACTACTTGACAAATTAGGTAAAAAGTGAATGGTTCGTTCGTGTGGTGTTGTCTAGAGAAAGGAAGATAGTAGCTCCTGTAAGTAATGTAACCTTTTAAGTGGATTAAAACTTTTTAGAGCGTTTTAGGGACGGCAATGAAATTGAATGAACTGAGTGAAGAGATGTTGATAGGAAAAAGAAACGAACTTTCTATAGTTCGATCTAAAGCATTCACACATGTG
>JAAAYG020006213.1:0-14301 GCA_009936455.2 Tomocerus minor
CAATGTCTGAAATTTTCCGTTTTCTCTCACTCAACTTTTTTTACGTTTCCTATTCCAACTCACACATCTTTGAGGATATAGCTGTACAAATAGATGCAAGTCGCAATAATCAGGACATCACACTCACCACACCAACCAGCAAGCAGTAGTAGCACAACAACAGCGGGAAACATTCAATAACGTTTCTCTCTCCTATTTACACAGCTTGAGAAATCTCCTCCGATACACAATATCCTCACATGAACTTTTCTCAATCCCAACTTTTCCCAACTCTATCGCATTTTCTTGAAGAGCAGAGCCTTTTTTAGCTGAAAACTTATTGGACATCCTACAAGAAGAACCATATGCTACAGGAAATCTATTGTTGTATTATTCCAAGGAATTTTTAAAAACTAATTCTATATAGTATCAAACATTACTTTTCCATAGTCAATATAAAAGATTTCAATAAAAATATAATACCCAACAACATGAATAGCAACGACTACATGATCAAGACTTAACTTTTCCAATAAGTTTTTCAACCCAAAATATATATCCTATCGTAAAGTTAAAAAAAAATCCAATGTTGACAGTCTCGCCGGCAAATGCGGCTATGTAAATGTATGTGGTAACAAACGTAAGGATACATACAGTTGGTTAAACTTTGGCAATTTTTGCATAGTGTGTACATTTAGTATCGATTCGTTTTATGTAATGCTTTGAGCTTTTTATTAGCAAAGCCTCCAAGTGATGAAACCTCAATCAACGCAAACACAACCGCTTAGCAGTTTTGCAGGAAAACTACATCTGTATCTCTCTAGCATGCCATAAAAACTTTTCTCCCACGTTGCAGCGAAAATCGATTGCATTTCTTTGATAGATTTCGCACCTTTTTTCCTATATGCACGACTAGAGTCGCAATCCTTTGAGAATTAACGTTGTATCTACACTAAACTGATTGTATTTTTACATTCATATTGATCAGGCGTTGATAAAATTGACCATGGTATACATAAAGTAATTTTTTGTAAATGTTTACTAAACATAATATTAAATCAAAACATCCAATTAAAGGAAAGTAAAAACTGGACAACTAGACATTATGCAAATTGCTGTGTATTTTTTCTTGATTGTTTGTGGTTAACTACCTGATACACGTTTGTCCTACATAACAGTTATTATTATTTATTGTTGAATATTTACTACCTTAACGCTCTACAGAGTAGACTCTGTGCTAATGTTTCGCTTGAATAAACAATAACGACAAAGTAAGATTTATTGAGAAAATAAATTACGCGAGGAAACCAAAAATATATACACAAACATTGTAATAATGTCTCTATCTACGGAATATTAAGTTATAATCGTGGGAAGGAAAATATCCAGGTATAGTCATTTTCTGTGATACAGAGATGTGGAATTGCTTCAGGCTTTCTACTAGTAAATAACCCTGAATTAAAGCAATCGACCAGAGTTCCTATAAACACTTTCCCATATTTTATGAACGGGCAGAGTCGTAAATCCTTATTTAATGTGAACACAACATTAAAGTCGAATACAAATGAGTAGTGAAAGTGAATGGGAATCACAATTAACGAACACACACAGTTAAATGCTTCCAATCACATGCATATAAACACTACAAAACCACATACTTCATACTGCTCTCTATAATGTTAATAAATGATGTCCATTTCAAAACCAATTGAATAACCTGCTAAATTGTCCTCCAACGAAATGTTGTTGTCCCTGTCTATAATATATATGTGTCTATATGAATATTAAACATATTCATATAGACACATAGCATTCAATTAGTGAGCTCGAAATTAAAATGAAATTATAAAAGTGAATTAAGTAAATTGCCAGGTAGCCTTTCTTCCAACATTAAACACACCTAGACTGGAAAGTATAATTCCACGAAATAAAAGTAATCTAGTTTTGCCCTAGGCATTTGCAATTTATAACTCAATTCTTTGTTCATCTACCAGCAGTATTGTTTAGCATAGTCTCTATATGTCGTAAGTGGGATTAAGCACACAAATACAGTTTCAAAACTTCAACATAAACTCACATTAAAGTTACACAGATGTAGAATACAATAAAGGCACAATATGCAGTTCTCTGGTGCACCTAGAGGGAAGGAAATGAGCTAAAGCAGATAGCAAACCTTGGACTCATTCCCTCATCCAAAAACTTCATCAAATAACATATGTATCTCCATTCTCCATTCACATGGATTTTGGCATATTATATTCTTAATGGCAACTTAAATGGGTTAGGAAATTATCTCACGAGTACCCTGTTCATCAATATTTCCTTCTAAAATCCTATTATTACATCACATTTCGTTGCACCAAAAATAGTACAATTGATGATGTCAATAATTTTGTGCTATTCCATTTTCAACCTCCAAACATGTTTTTACATCATAAACATTCAGGATTTAGAATTCGCATAATTCTTTATACGTCGAATATCTTTCAGATACTAAAATTAATGATTGCAAATATTGCAAGAGATGTTTACAAAAAAAGAATCTGAAGCGCTACCTTTCAATCAGACAGTTATTTTTTGTGAAAACTTTTCCTTATATTCACAGATAGAAGACTGATACTGAAGAATTATATGAATAGGTATAGTATGTATATATACAGAGTAATTCACAGGATGCACTACATAATTTGCCTGTAGTTAGTAGGTGTAGTAGGATACTTACAATTAGGCAAAGTCAGTCAGGTCAAGTCAGAAATTAAATTCAAACTTTTAAGCCCTTTCCATGTTCGTCTTGACTTGAGTTTAATGAAGATCTCGCTAACTAGATGACTTCCCGGAAAATGTAATCATCCTACAAACAATATCTAGGACTAGAGCACAGACTTGAGCCAACAATTCCATTAGACAGAAATGAATTGGAAGATCAGTAGAGATCCACATCAGAACAACTTTGTCTACTCAATTTATATTTAACGCAGCGCGAAGCGAAAGAAATCTCATGTATACTTCTATATATATTCATTCATATAACACAGAGCAGAGTCTCATATTATATGTATACATTTCCTAAAGTAGTTACTACATTCGAGTTTCAAGGATTTTCTGCTCCTACGTCTAATTTCCCTGTACTTATTCAACGTATCTTAAAATTACGTGTCAATCTTACTCAACTGTGTCAGTATTACTTTTGTAATATGGATGAAAAACGAAAATGGGTGTTCTTTAATTTCCTCTTAAACTTAATGGCAAAACAACAGGTCAATCCAATGTCAAACAGAAATTTCGCTCTACTATTTTCTCGAAGAATTGCATTTCCAAATGAAACTTACATAAATTAACTAATGCTTATTATTAATTATATTAAACCTTCTATAATTTATAGCGAACTCATTGATCCGTGATCGATCAGGTGATCAATACTTTTAGAAGATGATTGAAGACAATGTTATGTAACTACGGAAGAATGCTTTGCGGGATTTTGATGCAATAAAATGTGTCATTTCCTACTCGTCCCCGGTGGAGAATTCTAGGAATAAATATAAATTAATTTCTTGTCAATCCTATCCTGTATAAAATAAGATTTCCATATAAAAGCAATGAATAAGGTGTGCGGTATTTTCCTTGTTTCCTCTCCCGACGAGCTCTAATAAAAGATTATGAATAATGCTGTCGAACAGCATTCAGTTGCATATGGTGCAAAAAAGGAAATGGAATGTCTCACTACATAGGCAGTGGAAGTAAGAGAGTTAAAGAAGTATGTCACAATTGCTACAGCAAATAAAACAACATTAAACATAAATTCCTGGCGTAGCTGGTGAAAACATCAAATCAAATGTTGCATTATTTCTGTGCCTCTCGGTTCAGGATCTGATTTCTACGTTCCTATACATATCCACTCCTAGCTCTATATAATATACATGTATATATGCATCAACAGAAGCTTTAACAGGATTTGGGAGTGAGAGAAATATTTTTCTTGTACGAAGCCAAGTGTGCCATAAAGACTAGAAGACATCTTCCTATCAACATTCACATCTAGCCCTTTGGTTTGTTTTATATTTATTAGTTTTCCAGATGTAGCTATTGGAGTGATCTATTTCTTGCAATTTATAACCAAAAGCAATTTACTTATTTGTATACCTAATAGCAATAAGCTGAAAATCATGAAATGCAAAATATGGAATACATCCTTTCAATACATTATTATATTATAGATGCAACAAGGTTTTCTACTTGTCACACAAACACAGTATTCTGCAAGAAAATCCAATAATCCTATATAAACCCTTACGAATTGTACATGACACAAAAAATTTACAAGTTACATTCTTGTAAAATTCACAGAAATTCATTCCTGTCAATTGTCAACCTATCACAAATAGTGGCACATAAAGAGAAATATCCTGGATAGAACTTCCCGAGTGAATTCCAAAAGTAAATATACAGAGAAAATTCCTGTAGAAACGTCAGTTCTTGTAGAAGCCTTCTCATGCCTATCTCTAATGACATTTGAGGCTTATTCACTATAGTATAACATAACCGGCCAAATTCCTGCTCCCCCTTAATTTCCCGTTCCCGACTGCTATGACAGGAACTGAATGTGTAACGAAAGCAAAGGATTGTCTTCCTTGTCGTTCCTTTTAAACAGCTAAGCCAAAGGGCAGACATAAATTAAATATGAAAGGTTGCTCTTCGATCGCATGCCTCACTTCATCCAAAAATGCTCCTGAGCAATAATTCTCTCTGCTTGTGTAGTTTTACACACCCAAACGGATAACTTTGTAATTCAATTCTGAAAAGATCACCCAGTTGAATGGAAATGAACATGGGATGCTCCACTCGCCGCTTTTGATCCTTATCTAACTAACTATCGAAAACGCAATCTTTCACGCCAATGAATTCACCAGTATAAAATACTATCTTATCATCCATTTAACGCCAGAACCTATAACCAAGAAATGTTGAAATCTTAAATCGGTCTCCTTCCATCTCCTTCTATAAAACCATTTGTTAGTTTCATACAAAGGCTTTAGTGCATATCTAATCACACTCATAATTTGGCTAACTCTTTGTTATTCGAAAACACAAGCATACGTTCCTCCGTACATATTACAAAAGTATTCCTATACATACACTTTTTAAAAACAATGGCTACATTGGTTCATATTCCATTATATGCTTTACGCATATAATTGAACATGAATATAAGCAAAATGAAATTTAGGCCAATTTCAGGGCATTATTAAAACAGCAGCACTCTAACATAGATCATTCTTTTCGATTGCTGCAGCAAATGAAGATATCAGACCAATTAAAATCTACAAATCACATCCATCATATACACAACACAACAAAAGTATGTAATTTCGCTCATTAATTTTAATAATAATGATAACTATTTTTAAGCATAGTCACTATTTAAACGTACTGGCTTCTGTAATTACTGCAGCCAAAAATGTTTCACCGCTCCCCTTACACATTTACACACAATGCTATAAACTACACTTAAATTTATTACCATTTACTATCTTCAGCAGTTTAACATACTTAAAATTAGTGTACTACATTGTAAATACAATAGCTATGAAGTATACCTTCACTAATTAGCTACACAAGTAAATCTATCCAGCCAACATCACAATAATTGTAGTTGATTGTGTAAAAGTAAGTAATACAGTTATTAATGAGTCGAGCTTTCCTTCCTTTCTAAATCCATTCACGCCTTTTTACTCATCAGTACCACGTACCTATACAGTAGTTCAGTAGACACTTTTGACAACATAATAATATGTATAGAGCAGACCACAGGTTAACCATATACTTATTTAGTGCTAACGAATCTAAAAGTATCTACCTAAGGTGCATTTGTAGAACTACCGCCAACTGCAAGACATAGTGTTATTAAAATACAACTTTACATATTGATACATTCATCAGTTGAAATAGTACATGATTAAAATCAAGCACTTAAGTAGGTATATAAATTATGTGGTGAATCAAAGATCCTTATTACTGAGTATCTAAATGCAAACTAGCACCTGTCAGCTTATTTTTCATGAATAACTTAATCACTTGTTACACATTCGTCATCTTTAACTTACCAAAACAAAGTTAAACATATATATCAAGGTCAAATTCGGCTAATAACAGAAAGTGTGTCAGAAATTATTTAGGAACAGCTCTACTAAATGACACAGCAGCTAATTACATTTTTTGAATTAATCTTACACTCGTTACAATACTAATACTAGTTCCTCATTTTTTAACCGCGTACTATGTGGTGTCCTAAGAATGATTATTATTATTTATTGCAGCTAGCACGTATTATGAAGACGCATACAAAACGTACTATATATTCATAACAATTCAATCTGTTCTTTGACTGGATTGAAACTCTCAATCAACTCACAGTTTCAAGTCACAGCAAGTGTCTGATGGATTGATTGACTGATTAAATTCTAATCCTAAATATACAAGTGAATGCTAACTCTGTAGTTACTTTTCACTTCTACGTGACATAGCAATGTTTTATTTCAATAACGTCTCTAGCTGCGTTCCTTTAGTTTGCATTGTTCTTACTGTGCATTGTTTATTTACCTTTGTTGCACAGTTAATTCTATATAGAAAGATATTAATAAAGAAGTGCTGTTACTTCACTCTACTCCATTTGTTTCACTCATCCATTACTCAATAACATTCCAGATAAGTCAGATCAGATATAATTCATCACGACTGAAATAACAATTGAGAAAATCAATGGATTCGTCTTGCGTTGCATTGTAATTCTACTAATATGAAGAGAAAGACGGGTATAATATGGTAAGATCAGTGAGCTTTCAAAGCATATATATATAATTACTTACACGTAACAGTTTTCACATTCAGATTGTTGGTAAATGAGTGATGTTTAATTAGTATGTTCTATTTTACGACAACAAAATGAATACAGTAATTGCACTATTTTTATATGTAATTGTTAAAAGAATCCTACTATTAAAAACAGGATTATCTTAGGGAAAACTACTTTTACACACGCAAATTATTCTTTAGTATCTAACCAGTGTATATTTAGAGTAGGTACACCTAAATATATGTGATTACTAAATAAAATAGAAAGGAGCAGCTAAAAATTTATTGCATTGTGCATAGGAATGCAAATATGCATTGAAAGTAGTCTCGTCGAAAGACAACAATGCCAGATACCTGCGTATCAAACATTTTTAGATTGTAATGCATTGCATTCGTCAAGTCTACACAGAGTCAGATATAGTGCCGTGATAGCTCTCTAGAGTAAATCAAGCAAAATGCAGATGTGGTCACGTTTGAGCATTTGTTTCGTTGCCAACTTGTCTGTGGCATTCGCATCGCATTCTGCTCTCTGTGCCTTGTTTCTGTCTATTCATTCTCACTCCATCCCATCCTTTCCTTTTAACTGCCTAAAACCATGAGCCCAAACAAGTATAGGTACTACTATTTAGCTATGTACACTTTTTATTTACCAAATACAAATATAGCATGTTAACACAGACCTATTTAAATTACATAAAAGTATCTCTGTATGCTTGTGTGCTATATGCAAATACAATTAAACGAAATGTTGCTAATAAAAATTGTCAAAAAAAAAGTGGAGAGATGTCCTTTCCGAATTTTTATGCTACTTTTAAAGTTGTCGTAATTATTGCATCCTTAATACATGTCAGATTACATAAGGAAGACACTCTACTCTTGGCTTTAAAGTACTTTCAGTATGTATAGTACCATATAAAACAGAAGATCTTGAACAGAGACTTTTATTGCAATTGCGAGTGAGCAGTGTATTATTAGGAGTGCAATCAGAAAATCAGGCAGAGAGTTGATTATTCCTTTTTAGTTTTGGCTTGTACATCGGACTAGTCTTGACTTTATGACTGCGTGTGAGAATAATAAAGTAGACTTTTACATTCAGGATGATTCATATGCAACGATAAGGCTATAATTGCACAGCATGGCTATCTCTCTCTCTCTCTCTGTACAGTTACGTATCATTTTCCAACAATGCATAATCCACGACTTCCCTGATACAGATGCAGATTATTGTTGAAAATAGCCCTGGAGATATTTGGTAATATGGCTGCATGATCTCCAAAGCAATTCCAATTCATTATGCTTAACACTATAGGAAAGTATCTGGATTGTGATCAGAGCATTGTACATTTATGAGTGTTTGATATCATCTTCAATTTGGATGCTGACGTGGGTATCTAAAGGTAAAAGAAGGAAGGAGAGCCATTGCTCACCTGAGTACCTATCCGGATAAAATAATAAGACAGAGATGATCGTAGAGAAAAGTTTTGCAATAAAACTTTTATGCACAACGTGCTGGGTAGGTACTGTACTTAGGTTAACTATTTATCAGAGTCAAATATGATAAAGGCATCTCATCAAAGTAATTTCATTTCATTTTCGTGCCCTCTTCAAGAAATATTGATCCATTCTTGGCTAATTTTACGAGAGAGAGAGAGAAGCTTCTTCGTGCACTTGCATAGTTAGGCTACACAAGTACGATACATAGAAAAAAGATAGTTGAAATGACATGAAGCTTCTCTTGGCAGGTAGCAATATAAAAAGTAATGAGTCGGAAAAGAATTTAGTCATGCATTGGAAAGGTTTCAAAAAATATCATACGCAGACTCTCAGACTAAATATTCATTCATATACACATTTGAGTAGAGAGATACAACCAGACAGTAGGAGATAGAAACACGATGTTTTAGTTCTTTAAGACTTTTAGGACTGTCCCTATCTACCTTCTCATATAATATACACGTGTGTACTAGTAAAAGTGTCTAATATACTTTAATAAAGAAGACGGAGGTAGATAGCTTCAAAACTAAAATCTCAGATTACATCGCATCCTGCTGAGAATAACATGCCATGGACAGTAGGTATATGAAATGTTACCGTAAAGTAAGAAACTTTCTGCGTGAATTTCAGAGTACAATACACGAGTACTGTGCTCAACTGGGTGTAGTTCTCCTTCTCTCTTCCGTATACTCAACATATTGTAAAATATTCTTCACAAAAATCTTCTATAACTCCTTTTTTACACATCACATATAATCCAGAGCATATTTTGCACATATGTATATATCAAGAGCAAAGAATTGCATTACAGACAGAGAACTGTACATAAGTTCACAACTTGAGTGTAATATTAAAGATGTTCTTGGAAGGTAACTCTGTCCTCTCGTGTTCACCTCTACTTAATATTGTTTCGGGAATTGAGCATGGCTACTATTTTGAATTTTAAAAAGGTTTTTTACACGTATTCTGTCTGCATAAAAACATGACGCACTTCAAGGCTAAAAGGCAATGCAAGTAGTAGAGTATAAGAAAAGTAAATAGACACACGTTGAAAATGAAAAAAGGCGGAAGAAAGGAAGACATGGAATAGATAACGTAATAATAGAATAGGATGAAAAATACATGTTACAAATAAGATGAGAGAGGAAGAAAGAATAAATGTAAGGAGATATAATATATTGTAGTGTAGCATAATGTAATATACGAAATCGTACAATGGATGAGATTACTTAGAGGGAAACTCATTCGACTCTCTTCGCCTTACTGAATTGGAAAAAGAAGAGTTATCCAAGAAAATTGAGTTGGCTTAGTATCATCGACTACTTACTACTACTAGCCTTTGGTTAAAGTTACAAGCTTTAGTCTTCCTGGCTGCCCATGTTACCTGCTCTTTTCTGTTTCGCTCTACGCTCATTCACTTAAGTTACTATTTATTAGAATGTATTTCACTGAGCAGATAAATGTAAGTCACTTTGGCATAAGTGCTGGCCAACTGCGGAGAGAAAATGAAAATTGATAGTAATATTACACAAGTGTAGCAAAAGCGCTCTGGTTACGATGAAATATTGGATTCTCTCTCTTACCTCCAGTCCGAGGCTACTTACTCATACCTTTTTTTACGGATGAGAGCAATAAAGTAGCTGAATGTAATGTGTCTAACAATAGAGAATACTCATACACGTGCTATTAGCTTATACAACATTCCTATATAACATTTCCTCTATACAAAGACTCCTCTTTCGATATTATGAATGTCGTTCCGTGAGTTCCATATCTTTTGCCAAATTGTGTTATCGTAAACACTTGCACAACTCAATACAGAACGTATCAGTGTTACGCTACTGCTACTACTTACAAGATATACAATACCTATATATATGTATATATGTATAGCTACTATATAATCCCAGTGTATTGTAATGGAGCCAGAAGAGAGCTGTTTTTTGTTATATTAACTTGATTGTAAAGTTATTGGCTACTGAACTGTGTTTGAAGTGATTTTAGGAGAGCGGGTGTCTACCCAGAAATATAAGCAAAAGCACGACACGGGTAGAAATTGAATAAAGTCTCTGGGTAGGTACCCACCGTTGTGATTTCAAATGCTATTGGCATTTCGTGCTAAGTTGAAACGAACTCTTTAACCCGAAGCAGTTATCGTGTACGCGTGGATTCCTAATGCATAGTGATATACCAGAGAATATTGGAGTAAACAAGTCCAGAAGAGACGAAGAATAAGAGCAATGCTAAAAAGTAGAACTACTAACGGCTTCTCTGGTCCTATCTCTATAACACATCTACAAAGATCTGATACTATCACTTATTATAATAATATATATGCTTATCTAGCTATATCTATAGTCTTTGTATACGTAACATCTTTATTTTATTTTCCTTTATTTACCCCCCTTCTGGAAGGAAGCAAAAGCGTTGCAATTTTTCGCTTAAGTGAATTCAAAAGGAATCCTTGCCAAAATTCCATTCAACCAAAAACTCATCAGTTCAAGGGCCTTCCTTTACCCATTTTTATTAGAATACTATTAGAAAGACGACGAAGAAGCCTGAGGAGAGGACAATGCAGTAGCAAACTTATATTTATTCTGCAAACATTGCAAATAACACCCACATGCTCCTTTGCATTACCGGCTAAATAGGAAACTAAAATGTGTCTCAGGCAAAGGCTTGTTGTCAACTTTTTTTTTTGCATATAGAAGAGGCAATTTATTTTCTGTGCATTATTATGGATTGATCTAAGAGAAAATTGGCTACAAAAAAACTTGGCTCTATAGAAAATATCGAATAGAATTGCATTTGTTAGTTCTATTGTGATTTTGCCCATGTA
Source organism: Tomocerus minor (assembly GCA_009936455.2). Classification (NCBI taxonomy): domain Eukaryota; kingdom Metazoa; phylum Arthropoda; class Collembola; order Entomobryomorpha; family Tomoceridae; genus Tomocerus; species Tomocerus minor. The sequence goes on from JAAAYG020006213.1 coordinate 11,162, forward strand.
ATTGAATACGTGCTATGTATTCCTCTTTGAAAACATCAAAAATCACATCCCTTTTAAAATGTTTGCCATTGTAAGTAAGTGTTGTGTGGGCATATATACACGCACACTATAGACATTGTACTTATTATGTAGTGACTTGACTGCTGCTACTATTGTACATTCTATCCACCTTTTCACCATGCATTCACTACCTAAATTGATAAATAGATTGTTTACACCTTTCTGAGTAGGAATTTACTATCAGAAAAGTGCTCCACCCTATTTTTCGTTGTGCTCGTAAGAAAATGGTATTGTGTTACTTAGGTTGATAGAACTTGGTCTTAGATCACCTCACTTCACCTTGCCTGCCTGTCTTCCTTCCCTTCTTACGTTCGTCACAATCAATTCAATCCCATTCTTATACTTAACATGACGACGACAAGACACGAGAGCTAGAGAGCCCAGCCTATCCCTATCCGTCTTGGATCAATGAATGGGAATGAAAATGCACTTTACTTGCAGCGAGCACAATGCTAAACTAACGCCAAGCAAACGTGCTACCGATGACCTTTGCCTATAACAACTAAACGCATTTTTCCTTTTACTAAACTGTAAATTCTAGCATAATGCAATGTAAACAAGAAAAAGAGTCAAATCGAGTTGAACTGGAGCTGAGGCTTAGTAAAATGCTAATGACTGAACACATTGCATTCACAATAGCAACATCTCAACTATAGCCCAACATAATTAAGTAGCTATATATACAGAGCCTATATTATCATAAGCTTTATATATGAGCGTTCATGTACATCCAAATTATATGCATAGAGATATAAAAATGCAAAACAGTAGCAAATAGCACCTTTAAATAAGGTTTCTCTTAAGTCTACTCAAACAATCTTGAATGCCCTTATTTTTTAAAGCGTAGTAGAACGAAGTAAAGTAGTTTTATTTACTGACTGCTCTACTGTATTAGCGCCAAGTACATAACTTTAGCTACTGTGTTGGTGTAGGGTTTCAAATTCACATTATCACTGTATAGAATGGCAAATCGTGCTGGCAGAAAAACAAGTCATGCCAACACCTTTATCATCTTGCCTCTCTGTCTGTGCATATTGGCTCAACCTGCTCTCATACATTGCAAATTCGAATAGAATTCGCAAAAACCCAAGTCTCATTAAATAGTCATTATCGCCTTATGTGACAAAAGTACATATCTACTTCAGGATTAGTGCACTCAGTTTGCGTAACATTGCAAAAACGGGAAGGTGAAATGACAGTTACAATTACTGTTGGCGAAGCCAAAAGAAGCTTAGCTTGCCAAGCCAAATTGCGTTTCCTATCTACTATCTCTTGACTTGACGGCATTATACTAAATGCTCTACGAGACTAATCAATATTATGCTAATACAAATACTATCACTAATAGAAATGCCATTAGCCAACTCACAATATCTAGTGCTTCGTAATACAGTAAAAATGTGATGATACACTGTAAATAGAACAGATAAAAGGTTTACAGGGCTCACGTTACACGTTAAACAGAAAAATCCACACCTTTTACCCAATCCATAACCAAAATAAGCTGAAGCTAATGGCCGCTGTACTGCTAGAATACAAACAAATGCACTCAGATGTTTCTTAGTAGGAATTATATCGCGAAAATGCTTTATGTCCTTAGTAGGATTATGAAATGGATTGAATGACATAAAATAAACACCCATGACTGGCATAATGACACATGGCTCAATAGTAGAGGGAGACCTCCTGTGGCGACACTCCTTCTTAAAACCCATTAGCTCTCCAAGCAAAAGTGCAATGTCAATTATAAGAGCACGGGGAAACACTCTGCCTTTTGTATACTTCATTTATCAACTCCTTTCTATCCTAATATCATTTAAATTCCCTAATTCTTTAATCCTTCATAACAAAAAGTTAACAATCAGTTCATATTGCAAATGTTAAGTACGAGCCAAATGCGCTAATGTGAGGGATCGTGTTCCCCTAAAGTTCAACTTGACACATAAGAAGGAGGAACAAAACATAAAACGCTGTCAGCTTGGTAGAAAATCTTTGTCCAAATGCTAAATGTCATGTCAAGTACGTGTAACTTTAGAAATATTAAATTCACATTAGCCATGCCATTTTGCATGCACGTACTTAGGAACACATGTTGCACTCTCGTATAATCCACCTACTTAAAAGATCTTTTGCTAAAAGCTAATCGTCCCATAATAACAATAACCATTACAAAGTTTTCCATGCAACAACCCCAGCTTTACTATCATTTTTAATACGGCTCTGGATTGTTTTCCGAGATTTAGCAAACTATCATGAAATACGTCAACTGAACTTAAAACCCATACGAAACAAGTCCGTATCGTGATGCACATCTCAATTAGTTACCTACATTTTAATAGCACACATAAAATTATAATATATATTTGCACTAAACATTAGTAAACGTAAAACTGCTAAATCCGCAACAGTTGTACACTTATGTATCTACAATAATTTTTTTTCATCAAAACATTTCTAAGATTGTTTGCTCACGATTAGTAAGTGTCTCAAGTTCATAGTGTGAGCTTCTTGGTTTACATATTGTTTCCAATTAGTAATAAAGGATTAGTAAGTAGCATTAGGTGGATCGACATAGATACATAATGAGTGACCAATGAAGAATCCTACTTATCTTGTATATCTATCGGAAAAACACACGAGTTTGCTTTTTATGCTTAGTTATCGTTAGTCCTACATAATAAGTATATGGCAAAAGAAATGGGAAGACAAGACAAGGTAAAGCATGTCAACTTAAAAGTTCTCAAGACAAGACTGACATGTATTTAAGGGAAAAGGAAATTAACGGTGTTCTCCATTCAATTGCAATATAAATACAAGACTCGAGTGTTTAACTACTAGACGCTTGTGAATTGTTCCATTCTTGTAGCGTTCTTTATTGTGTTCGCCCATTGTCGACTACTTGCATATGAAGTTAAAGAAAGCAGAAAATATTTTTCAAAAAGACTCTTTACATATATATCTACTTGATATATACTAAATATTATTATTGCATATTATTATTCTCATAAAGAAAAATGCTACTATCAGATCAGGTCATGAATTATACACTTCATTTTGTCTAAAAGGAAACAATGTGATTA
>JAAAYG020006224.1:0-21447 GCA_009936455.2 Tomocerus minor
AAATAAATAAACAAATTTTTTGGGAAAATAAATAAACAAATTTTTTGGGAAAATAAATAAACAAATTTTTTGGGAAAATAAATAAACAAATATCCGACCCCTGCCCATGAGATAACCAACCAGTATTGGAAATCTCGCATTAGATTTCTGCTTGGTCAAAATTCTATTAGAAATGTTTAATATCTTGTTATACGGAGATCTGCGACCTTAGGTGATGTGCGGCCGCGGGGTTTTTGCGGCCTTATATGGTGTACGGCGGACATGTGCGCCCGTCTGTGTTGTCGCGTTTGAGCTTGTAGTATTTCTTGCTACCCTATATGCTACCTTGCTGTGCTTTGTATGTACAAAAATTATGTCATATTATGTTCTAAAATTGTTAATAGTTTTACTGTGAATTAAATACAAGCATATTATTTCTATAAATGCATAAACATTTTTTGAACTCAGTTACAAAATATGCACTGAGAATTCGCATTCCTGTCAGAGAAATCATCCCAGTCTGCAAATTACTTTTACTAAGTTTCCCTCGATAGTAAGCCAATGTTATCTTCATTTCTTTCCAATGATTTTCATATTTCTGTCCGCAACAAAATCGCGAAACCTTGATCCCAGTCTCTAAATGGCGTACAATTATGAGATACTCAATCCTAAAACTAAATGAGATCCTCAGTTCTTCGGAATTCCTAAACTTTGCCTTCTCTTCAGTTCTAAAGCATTTACAATTACAATACTTAATGCTTTTCTGCCTGCACGGGGGATTACTGGAAAGAGAGACTCCGGATTGCAAATCCGGAGTCTCTCAGCCTTTCTCTTCAATTCCAGAGAGGCGTCCTTCAGAGAATCATTTCTCTCTACAAAATGAGATCTAAGGGATTATCTAGTTAGATAACTATACTCTCCTCCCTTTTTCTTGTGCAATTACGATGATGTACTACCATAAAGGGAAGTATGCTAATTTTTTAGAGAATATAATTTCGTAAATTAAAAATTCGTATGCTTAAAATGACTTTTTTTCATTTTTTCAGGAAGTATTTTTACCAGGCGTAAAAGTATCGGTATTGGTGAGAGCTCCTTCATCTGGGAAAAATTGGCAACAATCAGTTGCACTGCAGTCCACAGCTTATTTTTTATGTTATTTGACGTTTCTCTCCACTAAAATATCACAAAACCGTATTATAAATATTCTAACGAACTCCTTCCATTGTACACATTTCTTTCTATTCTCCCATTACCATGTTCACATTTTCATGCCTTAGTTTAACACTGGGCTACTTTTAATTCTAAAAGAAACAAATGGTAATTATGACTGCAATGTTCCATAGAAAAAAGGGGTTTCAGAACGTTTTTGCAAGCAACTAATTCCATAACACGACTACCTAGATCGAATAAAGTGGTTCCGACCGTTTGTTGGACAAGAAAAGTCTAACTTCAGGATTTTGATTTGATTAGTAATTTATTTAATGTTTTTCAAGAAATGAACGTTTGAGGGTAGCAGGCTAAAATACATGACCTCAGATGTACTTCTTTAAACCATAACATTCTAAAGCAACCTGCAATCGTAAAAATTGGCATGGCATTTATTACTTTAAATTACTTATTGATGTTTTCCACACAATTCCTTACATTTCATAAATCATTTTACAGCACTTGCGAAAATTTCCTCATTAATCACCCCAGAAGAATTTTCCAGAAGAGTAAGAGCTGAACAACAGGAGGTCAAACCAAGCAGCCGACACAGAAGGCAAATGATAACAACTCAGTTTTGCTAGTGACACTAATTAATGTAAATGTTTCATCAAGGCTATCATCATATCATGATAATAATAAAATGCTTTATATTTGCACTGTGCCCCATGTTGATCGTGATGTTATGCCTACGAACTTCCTATACTGGCATGCAATCCTATGCGACATGATAACAGGCAGAGGAACGAACCAATTTCAAATGGCCTAAGATCCTCCGTTCTTCGGAATTCGTAAACTTTGCCTTCTCTTTAGTTTTAAGATACTTCGAAATTATAAAATTTTCTAGATAACGGTACACAAAAGGAGCAGATCAAACAGATTTACTTATTGGTTTCACTGCTCAAAAATATGGCTGACAAATTTCAACCTCGCAACGTGACCCCGTTACTGCAAATCATCAGAAATTTTTTGTTAGGGGTAAGTTTACAAAAAATGACAAATATTCAAGATTTTATGATTCTGTACCTTCCACTATTTTCTGTTTATGATTTTAGTATACACAATACTTATATTGACTTGTACTTCACTACCTTTATTAGCTAAGCTATAGTCCTGGGCTGAATCCAACCGCCACCATAAACTGTGAAATCTAACATCTAGAAATCTTATCCTGATTTTAAAAAAAATCATCCAAACGTTTGTCATAAACCAATAATTACTTGTTCAAATATGGAATTTAGAAAATATTATTATGTGCTCTTTATTTACTCAATTGTTTTCGGTTGGAGTATCTAGCGGTCCAAGTGACTCTTTGCTGTCTACTTAGGTTTTATTCATACTTTAAGTTTCTTAATTTTTTTATTTTTTGGTTTAGAGAAAACATGGTCCGGAAACAGCTGGTCTTAGGTATGCACCATGGATTGCTGCTCGTACTCAACCCCAACCCAATCTTCCTGAAGGAGAAGCTCACAAGCTCTCGGCAAACCATTATTGCCTTCGTGATGGAAGACGAGAGGCAAAGCCCCCAGAAGTAATTGCCGACAACTCCGCGAGAAAACAAATTACTGCTGGGTAACACATTTAATTTTCTTACTACGGTGAAATGTGTCAGATTTAGTAGTGCGTGGTAGGGAACACTATCTAAACTCTTGATTATTATTTGAACAATCAGTTATAAAATTTAAATCTTGTTTTGTCTCTTCAAAAAATTTCGAAAATAGCAAAGGGTTTAACATTTTCTTATTGATTTTCTTTGTTTCTGGTTACAGAGCTGGTCAACCTGCCGTTGCACAAAGTAAAGGAAGGCCAGTCGCTCCTGGAAAAGTTTGGGAATGGGATTGAATATATTAAGCAAATCACAAGTTGTTGTAGAATATACGTCAAAAACATTTACGGATACGTGTAACAAATTGAAATCATTTATGTAGCCTGCCTTCAAATGCGAGGTCAGATTTAATATAAGTTGATTGTAGTATACTGTACAATATTAATAATAAAACTGTGTACATGCCATGTTCAAACAATGTCCATTTTTGAGTATAACACCATTTAGCATAGAATTTTCCATTTAATTGTGCTAACTTCGTAATATGCAGAGTATTGTGAAGGCTGATATTAGCTCAAACAAAATTCAAGTAGCAAATGGAGGCAACTTTTCCGAACAACGTTCAAAAATGTGCATTACTAACACAGGTTTAGTAATCATCAAATCACATGTGAAGGCCATCAAAATTTTTAATTTTCCCAAAACATCTAGCGTAATGGGATATTATCATTGGGAAGAACGCTTCGGATATTATCTAGCCATCTAAATCTTAATTTAATTTTTTTCTATGGCATATTGCAGTTATAATTACAATTTTATTGTTTTAGAAACAATTAATAGTTGTTATGTGTTAAACTCACTGTAAGTATTGGAGCGCTGGAAGGGGCGTCACTTGGAATGGAAGAGAAAGCTGTAGTACAGACACGAAGTTTCTCTTTCCAGTAATCCCCCGTGCAGGCAGCTCTGAAAAGACTATTTCTGGACTTTCTCTTCCAGTCGAACTGAAGACGGAGGGCGTTTCTTTCAAGGAATTGACTCTCTGGTAGACTTTTTATGTGTAGAAGGGGACCCTTGATTCCATATAAAAGTCCCCTCCAGCCTCTCAAGACGGCATAGCAATTTTTGCTCTTCCACCAAAGACATCCAGCCAGAAGAGGTTGGAACTTCGGAGCGGGGAGCTGGATGCACTGAAGGACGTGTGGCAGTTCTGGGTGGAGGCAGAAGAGCTGGAGAAGGTGGACTTGGCCCTGCTGGACTGTCACGTAAAGAGCCCTTCGGGATGGGAGTACCCCGTGCAGCTGGAACTGTTGGAGGACTGTCGGCGGGTTTCCTGCGTCTTCCGGCCTCTGGAGTGCGGGCAGCACACGGCCTTCCTCTTCCTCCGGCACCAGCTCCAGTCCTCGCTCCCCATCCTCGTCTCCAGGAACTACGCAGCACTCCAGCGCCGTCCCACCGTCTCTCTGGACATGGAGATCCACGAGGCCACTGGACAACTCCAGAAACGCAAATTCAAAATCGCAAATCCCCTGCAACCTCAACACCGAACAGGTAACCACTCCAATTATTCATGTATTATTTTTTTAATTCAAATTTGATTGACATTTTCAAAATATTTAAATGTTGTGTTGATTAGTTGCATTAATTTGGAATTGTTGAAAGCAAATAAATTAATAATTTTTTGCTTATGGCAGGTGGCTCTGTGTGACCGGGAGAGGCAAGAGGTGGTTGTGTTCGGGCCAGACTGAGAGTTGCAGTTCAGTTTCGGCTCATTGGGGAGCGGTGTTGGAGAGTTCAACTGTCCCATCACCTGGGTTTTTGACTGTACTGAAGATCGTTTTCTGGTGGTGGACAAGGACAACCATCGCATCCAGATCTTCTCTTCCGCCGGACACTTCATCTCTTCCTTCGGCTCCCGTGGACGTCTTCAGGGTCAATTCAGCTTCCTGTGGGGAATCGCTATCTCCAAGGATAGACAACTCATCGCCGTCGCCGACTCCCGCAACGCCCGCATCCAGTTCTTCGACTCCAACGGCCGATTCCTCCGTCAGCACCGCGAGCAGCTCAAATACCCAAGAAGACGCGCCTTTGATCTCACTGGTGAGTACCCTTCGTCTCTAATTGTGTCAACTTCATTAAATTTATTCCTTCGTTGTGCAGTGTATTTATTTATGGCGTGAGGTTTGTGGTTATCTTCCCAGTTTATCAACTTTAATGTTTGTACTTTTGTGTGTTGGTTGCAGGGCGGAGTTTGTTTATGTCTGACTTCAATCTTCACGCCGTCTTCAAAGCGGACGTCGAGGCGGGGACGAGTTTCCTTCTGGTCGACGACTCTCTTCTTCGGCGCTCGATCCTCCTGACTAGACGTGGATGTCGGCGGCAACGTCCTGGTCTGTGACTCCAGGAACAACTGCCTCAAGCCCTTCCACCCCGCCACCGGACAACGTCTTCACTCTATCGGCAGCCACCTCTTGGACCTCCCTCTCGACGTCGTCGTCGCCAGTTCCAATTATCTCGCCGTCTTCGACCTCAACGGAAGACTAAGTGTGTTGTAGATGTATAATTAATATAATTACCCTCGTATTGTGACGTTCTGTCCCGAATTGTAATTTCAAAATTCAAAACAACTAAGTACTATTGTCCAATTTCATATGTATGTAAATGGCTGTAAACAAATAATTATCTGTCCTTTGTGATGGTTTGTTTTCAATAAATGACTTGTGATATAAATCCTACTGCTGTGTACCCTCCTCTCCACGCCCATTCAGATACACTAATTATTTGTAGTTTTAGTCTAAGATTTGCTATATTTTCCGGAGGCGCATACATAGTTAATAGTGCATTCTACAGTAATTACCAAAAATGAGTTACGCCAATATCAATAATGTTACGGTTTATGATTCCAATAACAACTATTGTTGCAAGCTATTCATAAAGTATTTTCTATCAAAATAACTTTGACAATATTTCACATTTAACAAAATAGTAAGTTTTTGATTTAAACACCATGCATATTCGCACTCATATCTAGAAAAAACGTTAAAGATTCAATTTGAATTCTTATAAGATAATAATTAGTTTGCCTTTATTAGAGTCCTTCCTTTATCGCCATTATACAGTAAACGCTACAAAATGGTTAATAATTCTTAAAGTTTTATTCTTCTAAAAAGAATATTTTCTGAAACTCCAAGAGGCCTTTCTTCGTGATTCTCATCCCAAATAAACGTCTTCGTGCTTTTCCAGCTTCTCAATTGCGATGAAATATTTAGACGATCTAAATAGTTCCAAAAATCGTGCTGAATATTACACCGACATTTCGATTTAGCGCTAAGATATGACCATACTATTAAAACATATTTACCTAAAAGAAATGTAGATAAGTTGGGGACTATTGGTGCAATAAGAATTCCAGTTATTCGGAGAATTTCAAAAACAAGACTTGTCATTGCCTGTAGTTTTGGATCCCTAGCTGAAATTTTAACAAGCTCCCAAGGCTTTTCTTCTTCAACAAATGAATTAGCTAGGCGCAGTGTTGCCATAATACTTTCCAAGGAACGGTAGTAATTGAATGTTTTGTAATTAGCCTCGACCTTGTCTGCAGTAAAAATAATTCACATTTCAATTATAATTACATTTTCAACCAATTTAAAATTATTTCAAATCCGTCTCACTGCCTCTGAACAACACTGGCAAAAATTCACAAAATAGACGTTGTCTGTCATTGAAATTCCAACACAATTAAATGCTTAAAAGTTATAGGTACTGATAAATGAATTACCTGGTAAGGATATTATGGCATTGCGCAATTGAAGAGCATTTGGTGATTTAAGGCTTGAAAATGAATCCTCTCTAAACTCAGGCCAAACTTGAAGAGGGTTCAATGCCTTGGAAGCACAGCGGCTGAGAAGATTTCCGAATGTGTCAGCTAACTCCGCATTAACCATCCTAAGCAACTTTTCTTCATTGAAGTCTGTAAAAATATAAAGTGACAAGTGAAGATACAACATGTTGCAGATTTTATTTGCAATCCTACCAAGCATAAGTATACAACGCTAGCAATGTCAATATATTCGCTAAACTGATCAAAATTTGCAAAACAATATATCCAATTCCTCTTTGTTTTAGTTTTATTTTTATTTGGTTCATTAACCTAACATTTAATTTTATTATGCGTTTCTTATTGTGCGTACAGTTACATATATAGTGACTTCAATAATAACAAAAGATGTTTGCATCTTTTAATGGTACTTCTGCAAGCTATTAAATATTAAATAGTAAATAGATTTGAATTACTTCCGTCTGAATGTGGGACACCTTCTCTCAATAGAAAGTATCTGACAGCATCTGACCCATATTTTTCGGCAAGCATAAACGGATCCACCACATTTCCTAAAGATTTTGACATTTTTACATTGTCTACAATCCAATGGGAGTGACATAGTATCTGACGAGGCAATTCCATATCGGCTGCTATCAAAAATGCTGGCCAATATATTGCATGAAATCTAGACACCAACCAATGTCATGCTTTCAATGAATTTAAAAAAGTCCACAATAATTTTCTAACATTTATAAAAGTATTCAAGTAAAAATAAGCGATAAAATCAATTTAACATCATATATAATAGAAATAAAAAAAATCATACTTGAGAATATCCTTTCCAACAATTTGAGCTGTGGGAGGCCACACAAAATCCTTTTCAGGGTAACCGGCTACTGTAAGGTAATTAACTAAAGCATCCAACCAAACATAAATAACTTGCGTTGGATCATCGGGAACAGGTAGGCCCCATGCTAGTCTGGATTTTGGACGTGAAATTGATAAATCGTAGCAGCTGTCTTCTAACATCTTGATGACTATATCGCCAAACTTGGAGGGGACAATTGGTGTTTCTACAACAAATCCAATATCGTATTTATTAGCATGCTAAACTCTCATTTGAAAATATTTAGATTGTTTCGTGCATGCATATATTTCAGGAGCCTCTCAAGCTTGGGCGCCCACTGCAACCAAACAAAAATTTCGTGTCCTTAAAGGACCTTTGGACGCGAAGAAACAGAAAAATACCTTTTTAATCTTACTTGTTCGAAGCCAATCCAAAACGTAAGGTTTAAAACTTTCAAGTCGGAACATGTAGTTTTCTTCACTACTCCATTCTACCGGGTGACCGCTTTCACTACTGACTTTGATCTTTTTTCCATTTGGCATTATATTTTCGGTAATCTGAGAATCAGAGAGAAATGTTTCATCTGCCATACAGTACCACCCTTCGTAATGACTTTTGTAGATATGTCCCTTAGAATGCAGAACTTTCTAAAAACAGAATTTGTACAAAAATTAATGAATATATATATAAGAGTTTTATAGTTAATAGTAGTTGATTTTAAATGATAAATAAAATAATGAGAATAATCAAAGTACCCAAAGATGAGCAACAGCTTTTGCATGTCGGGGTTCCGTAGTACGAACGAAATCTGTACACCCAATATTGAAAGTTGTTACCATCTGACGAAATGAATCGGAAATTTTATCACAATGAACTTTCACAGCTTGTCCATTCGCAGCCGCTGCTTTCTCAATTTTCATACCATGCTCATCTGTCCCAGTGGAAAAGAGAAGAGAGCCACTCTCGGTAACCATTGAATTAAATCGGTGCTGAGCGTCGGCAATTAAGGCAGAATACAAGTGCCCAATATGAGGTTTTGCATTGACATAAAATATAGGGGTCGTAACAAAACTTTGCAAATTACTACGACTAGAACTATTATAACGAACAAATCTTTTATTATAAATGACTTTTTTAAGAACCCGAAAGCCTCTATAGACCAAACGTTCCCCAAACTCGTAACCCATTTTATTTTACTTATTCAATTTTACTTTTTTCTGTATCTCAATTTCTTGTAATTGACCAAGTGACAAAGAATAATGTGATACTGACAATCCCTCAATCTCTGTACGAGAATTCTAGATAATACAAAATATTCCCATTCGGCTGAAATTCCCTCTTATTTCCAAGTATGCAAGGATGTCACACTCACACTACTCTCCTACTGCCAATGCTGAATGCATATACGAATGAATGCATTTACATTGACAACGGACGCAACTATTTGTTTTCCCGTTTTTATTGCCACTGAGAAAATAATGATAACATTTCATATGCTACGGTAGTTTATATAGAACAGTTTTTAAATGTACGATGACAAGAGACTGTATTTAATGATGTATTTTATCACTGGACCGTTGAAGCATTGTATTGCTCTTTGGAAGCGAGCAGCACAGGGCGATAAATAGAATACTTCCTTAAAGCGTAGCGACTTCTAATCCAAAGAGAAAGAAATCCAAGGAGATGTAGTCCACAGAAAATAATGGATAATGCAATGAAATCTGTTTTTAAATGGGCAGGCTCAAATCCTAGAGTCGACAGAACTTCTTGACCGCTAGTCACACAAGGCATATTTTTCCGTTGGCCGGTCCTCTCATTCTCGCACTCTAAAATCAATTATAATATTGAAAAATCCATTCCATATCTTATAACTTTTTTAATATATTTCCTATCTTATTTGTATATTTCAGTATATCTGTTAAACATGTCAGAGTATTATCAACTTATCTAAAGGATTTCATGCAAGAATATCGACTTACCTATGAAGTCAACTCCATCCCATTGGATTATTGCCAAAGCTTCGTTGCTATACATCATCCAAGAGGCATACTTTATCCAATTTATGTAAACTGGAATTGTTCTAATGGGGAACATAAAAAGATTTTGTTTTTCATTCCATAGTACGAATAAGTGTATACTGAACAATATTTTGTGCATTCTTTAGCCAAATAACAAAACATTTCATTCAATGCTTCAGTTACTTGTTCGGCATATAATTATGGATACCTATATCATGTATAGGGAAACTCGGAATATTTTAAAACATTTTAGTATATAATGCAATTAAAACGCAGAAATCTCATCTCAAAATGGAAATAATGTAGCTACAAAATAACGATAGGTTTTGTAGCTTTCTTTCTAATACAGATGATATTTATACAGTCTTTGGAAATTTTGAAATAAATACTTTCAGTCGAGTCAGAAAATACGTACAATAGAATGCTTTATTAACTACTGAAATATTAACGAATCATATTTGAATGTCTTATCTTTAAGGCATTCATTTCATTCTCAAGGCCGTATTTACAACTCTATTCGTTCCAATTAACATCTGTTCGACTGTGCGTTTTCTTGTTATTTGGAAAAACGTTAAAATGCAGAATTACCTAATATTAACGTATAGTCCAGCAGATACCATGATGACTTGGTTAATCGGGATCATGACAAGAGTACTGGTATCCATCGACTCACAAGCCGCGGATAGCAAACATCCTAGTACATATTCATAAATTTATTGGAAGAATTGTGTGTTCTTTCACTTGAATTTTCTCGATACATTTGACTACAATGGAAATTCGATATATATATTAAGAAAAAATCTTTAGAATAGATAAAAAACGGATTACCATAAGCACAAGCTGTGTTGGCAGTCATTATGATAACTATGGCAGTCATTGCAAAGGCAAAGAAATCCTGGCGAAGTCCTATCATCCAATAAGCAATGCTAGTGAATAATAATGGCTCTAGCATAAATCCAGGAATCTACATATAATGAGTTCATCTTTTAATTTTCAGGCTCAATGAAATGCTAGCTGCGTAAACATCAGTAAAATATTTTATTTGACTATAAAGTCATGGACATATTATTAAAATTTTAATTCTGAGCACAAAAATATCAAATGAAGGTCAAGGTCACATTAAAATAAATAGTTCTTTGAGTATCAGTTGTTAATTATATGCATAGTTTCTCAATATTTAACTATTTAAGTACCTAGGTACAGTTTCAAACTATTATTACATCCAATGACGCGTGTACATTTCGTTCATATTGCTAATAAATTCCAATTAAGAGGATTGTTACAGTAATTACGTTATTGGAAAATAAGATAAATATTATTATTACGATGAGCAACTCTAACTTACCAGAGAAAATATCTTAGAGATGTAATATACATCAACGCGGTAGAGGTTGTTACTATGTTCTTTTAGAAAAATCGGAATTTCCGGAGGGAATACCTATCAATAAAAAATACAGAAGTCATTGACCTAAGGTACGGGTTGTCATAATTCTGTAACCGGCTAAGAAAAAAATCACCTTACTAAAATATGATAGTAAAACTACAAGGCATCAAGTTATAGACCATTGTTACATTAAAATTGCATAGTATCATTTGCAACAAAGAATTCATTTACAGTAGAAAAATGAACACCTTCATAAAATTTGCCATTCTGTAAAGTGATAAAAGTAATTTCCATTACCTTAACTTTACAGGCATGATACACGAAACATGAATTGTTTTTTACTCTTTGTCTTTAAACTTTAGAATAAAAATAAAATCATTGACTTTTTAAAAATTATAAATATAAGGAACGATTTGATAATCTTTGATAAATAGTGTAAACATTATCCTAAAGCATTATAATTCTTAAATGTTTAAAAGCTTTTAAAAATAAATTACATTTAGAATTGCGTAGCATGAAGGAAAATTATTTTCAGTCAAGAATATAAACAGTGCCCCTTCAATGTCTTGAATACCCTTTTGATTAAGTTCTACTCCAGCAAAGCACATGGCAATCAAAAGTGATGTCATCTAAAAATATATATATCTCTGTAAAATGTTAAAAGTTGTAAAGCTTTAGAAACAGAAAGTTTTAAAAACTGACAACTTTATGAGCTGTCCTGATGTAATGAACTCCTGGGTTTCTGTGAGCGTCTTTGAATGATCTCCAAGTTAGCCAGCAAAGTTGTGTCCACCAAGAAGGCTTTGGTCTGAACAAAAATAAAAACAACTAAATACACTTTGAAGAGTTACTCATACATCAGAGAGCAATCTGCGTGATATGAGTTTGATAAAATAATAAAAAAAAAATATTCGTATTCCTTCTATTACTTTGTAATCCAAATCGAAAATATTACATCTGACAACTTTGATTCGTAAGAAATGGTTACTGTTTATTTATCATACGTATGCATGATGAGGATCATATTGAAGTACTGCTAGTAGCTAATTAATTTTTTTAAACTTGCTTTTCCTACATAGGGTTCTATTTTTCGAGGATCCTACAGCAGAAGAGTACTGACTCCTAGGGAAATGGAACTGCTCATAGACGATACAAGGCTAAAACATAATATTAAACAGGGAGGGGAGAAAGCATCAGTTCCAGCAGAGGAACAGTAAATATATTTACTTTTCCTCTGCTCTTTGAATGACTTTCATTTTATTTCTGAGTACCTACGCTCTAGAAGACTTTCAGCAACTATGAAGTCAATTTTTGATATTTTTAAAACTGTAAAATGAATATCTTCTAATTTCAAAATTTTTCTTGTTGTAATATTTTATAAATCTGATATAATAATAATATAATAGAAATAATTGAAACATACAGCACAGTGCGGCGTACGATGTCATCAATCTGCAAAAAAAAGTACAAATGATTTATTTTATTAAATACAGTAAAGTGTAGACTAATTCCATGCCACAAAATACCAATATTATTAAAAAGTCAACTACATTTTTTATTTTTAAGAAAATAGTTTTGAATTGTAAAAAATACTCCAAACAAATTCTTTTTTATGATTTTCCTGTATAACTGATAGGCACATTATATTAAGTGATTTAACCTGGTCTGTGTATGAGGATAAAAATGTAGCATCCGTGATTTGTCGAATAATCGACGATAGTTTGGCAGCGCCCCCTGAGTTGGCAAAATCGTCACAAATTCTTTGAACACGCTGAATTCTCTCGTCATCTGTCTCTGTTGGCCCTGCCAGTGCTTGCATGTAGAAGTCGGCAGGATTGTAGTTTTTAGGGCATTGATAATTTATCCTGCATAAATTGTATGATAACTTGTAAAATTATATATGAGTGTCATTAACGAGATATATATTAATTCATGTCGCTTTAAAAAATTCCAACGACAGCGACTGATATCGAAGATAGAAAAGGTAGACCTTTTTGCTATCATAGGGATATAGTGGGCCGAGACTTAAGAGATAAGTTGTTCTGTTTACTTGTTTTAGAAGGGAAGCATATGCAATAACATAAAGGAATAATTGTATTTAGTTGAAGTAAAAATGTTTATGTGGCTAATACAACAATTTGAAAATATTATCTGGAAATATCGAAAGCTATTTTAATCCTCAAAATTGAATTTAGGTAGCAAATTAATTAATTAGGTAGCAAATTAATTAATTAATTCTGCAGCTACAATTAAATATTTGTTTGAGTCTCAAGTTGTATAATAAGTACATACTATGTGATAGATATCATTTAAAACCAGTATGCATTTCGGAAGCAGTAGTATATGGTAATGATCATAGCAATATTTTGATCTAGCTTACGAACTAAAGAAGGATTGAGCTTCATCTCTGTCGCCCGTGAATGCAACTCGCCCTTCAGCCAACAAGATGAGTTGATTAAATGCAGAGAAAACCTGAAATCATAAAACAGTTCAAGAACCAATTAATTTTTCTTAATTAACTTACTATTAAGAGATTTTCATGGAAGTAGTTGATTAAAACCTTTACAATGAGCTTTCTTGCTACAGTTGGAAAATACAATTTACTTTTTAGACCTTAATATTATGCTATGATCTGCTCAATATTATAGTCAGAGCTCATGTAACACTTTCTTAATATCACTTTTCTGCCCCTCCAACTGTAGAGTTTCCGTTTATGTTCATTTTATTTAGTTATTTGCAAGCAATGAGGCATCCTAGATACAAATACAAAGTGGATTAAAAGCTGGAAAATTTCCAAGAGACATTGTTTTCATTAGTAGAGTCTCTCATCATTTCATCATCTTATTGATGGCAGGGAATAACTCCAACGAGGGAATCACTCCTAAAAGGATTTACTCCTAAGAGGGTAGGACTCCAAAGACAGACTTTACTCCAATACCGGGAAGAGCTACTAAAGGTGCAATCATTCCTAATAGCATTAACTCTCATGACATTGCATTCATTACTGCATTGCACCTCTCTAGGGCGTTGGGCCATGCATTTCAAATGCAATTCAAATACAATTTAGATGTTCTTTATTTACATTTTAAATAACTACTCCATAATTATGAACCAATAATATATTTATGTATATAGATTATTCAAATATATCATAATCTTATGCTTCTTCTTCATTTATATACATTTGTAAATATTGAGCCTTTTTCCAAAAATATTATCTTTTTCTAGGCATTTCCGGGGGCGAGCCCCCAGGGCCCCGCTTTTGATCCTGCATTGTTATTGATTCATAATTATGAAGTTGTTATTTAAAATGTGAATTGTATTTGAATTGCATTTGAATTGCATTGCCCAACGCCTTACAGAGGTGCACTGCAGTAATGAATGCAATGTCATGATAGTTGATGCTATTAGGAATGTTTCCACCTTTAGGAGTTCTTCCCGCTATTGGAGTAAGCTCCGTCGTAGAAGTAAAGTCTGTCTTTGGAGTCCTTCCCTCCTTAGGAGTAAATTCTTTTAGGAACGATTCCCTCTTTGGAGTCCTTCCATGTAATCCTTGAGTTAACTAGTTGAAGATTTATCATCTGTAAGGACTAAAGACCCCATCAGCAACGAAAATCATGATGCATGCAGCACATGCATTAATTTTCCTTTATGCTGCTAAGGACGTGCATGCGTGCAGCAACAAGGCAGTATATAAGAAAGAGCGACAACAGGTAACTGTAACCGAACATAGTTCCCTTAAACAACAATGCACAATTCCACTATCCAGACACCCGGAATTAATATAAATTTTGAACCAATAGAAAGAGGAAAAAGCTACTAAAGACATAATATACAGTCATAGTGAAATATAGCCTTGACAATATTTTAACATGTCTAGGTACCTAATCAAGTTTTTTAAATTATATGATGGAGCATCTCTATTCATCAACTTGACATCAGTAATAATTATAACTGACAAGCGAAGCACTAATGAAAGAAAATCGATCATTCTCTCTCACAAAATTGAGACAGCATTTTTGTATTCTGGTTATCGCTGATGTCATGATTATGATGTTTGAAAACAATACAGCTAATAATAAAACAAAAGCAACTAAAACTTATCCGCATTCTATTCAAAAGTAAAGAGATAAAAATTGATCGACGAGAAATGAAAAATCGTTCCAAGGGGTTACTTGATACATTTCATTTATGAAACAGTTCTATATTATTACTGAAGTAAATCAACAAAAGATAAGCGTGTGATGGATGTGTGAGACGCACATCGATCACATTCTGTTATTAATGTTTTTATTTGATACACACTGAATGGGTTAATTGCTGGCATCGTTGCATAAATCCTGCTAGGGCTAATTTCATAAGAAAGTGAAAAAGAACGGCGGACCTGTGAAGAAGGCTGATGGATAGAGCAAATGACAGTTCGTCCTCGGGCTGCCAACTGCTGGAGCAGAGAAATGACCATGTGGGCTGTGTGACTGTCAAGACCACTCGTAGGCTCGTCACAAAACAGCAACGGAGGATCTGTCACGATCTGTTTTTAGGAAAGGAGGCTATTATGATACGTGAAAATATAAGTCTGCAGTAAAACAAAGCGATCATAATGCTCTGTGTACATACACAGCTGCCTGTCCTACTAATTCTTGTTTTCTTTTTTGCCTAGTCAGTTGTCTTTTTTCTTTCTTCTTTTCAGAGCTCTTGAATTCTCCTCATCTTTTCTCTACCTTCTCCGCTCCCTTCGTTAAAGAAGCTGCCAAGTTTTTATGTATGCCTACCAACTTCCTTTCCCCATTTATTTCTCTGCCCACTAAACTATAACTAAATAGGTCCCCGTCTATACGGTGGCAGATAAACACCAACGCTCGGACTTTACAGGAGACGGGAATCACCGTTCGTGCGGAATTACCCCCGAATGCAATTGTATTGTATCGAAATTGCTCTGTCTCTTGGCATTTACAGCATAAAATGCATGCGCCAGTATAAATAAGTGTAGTTCTGTAGTTCTATATATTTCAATTAACTTTTGTATTGTCAGTCCATATTTTATTCATGTTAGGCCACAGGCTTATTGAAAAGCAATAACAATCTTCAAAAATAAAACTAACTTAAAAGTTCATCATCTGATACTATCGAATGAACAATCAACTAACTGAACTCAACTTTTACAGATACAAAAAATATTTTTTCATTTTACAGCTACACAAAGCTGTATACATCTATACAGTGTGCAGAGCAAACAGAGCATAGCTACTGGCTGAAATTATTCGTCGGTAATTTCATCTCCTAGCGCCTGTAAAATACGAAGGGGGTGATTCCTTTGCGTCGGTGTTTCCATGTAGTCCCGTCTATACTGCTCTACTTTATAGGTACTTCCCGCATTCTTCCTTACTTAGCAGTGCAGAGTGCAGAAGATGCACGTATCTCCTATATACATGTAATAATGATGCCCTAGGACAATTTCTTTAATTGGATGTATTTCACAGTTGTGCAAATATACCATTTGTAAGACAGAGAGAGAGAGAGAGAGTCGATTAATCAGACGCAGCTTTCCGTTCATATCTCAACAGAGAAAGAAAACTAAAAAAAATACTACAGGTACATTTCGTTGTATCTTTGTATCCCACTGCTATTTATTTCATACAGTCTTATACTTTTGTCCTTTATGTCATCAGGCAGCAGGCTACAGGGAAATAAAAGCAACTTTTAATGCTTTTGCTTAGCTGTTTTTTATAAAAAAGCAAAGTAACAAATTCGAAAAACGAAAACCTTTTTGGTATTTTAAAATTGCAATAAATATATTATAAATGTGCCATCTTGATGAGCATGTCGCAATCATTAGTACCTGGTATATTTCCACTTAATTTTGTTTCTTACGCGTAAAATATAGCTACCCGATTAGTTACCTTCCCCGGTATCTTTCACATTGCCCACAGGTAAATTAGCAAAAAGCATTGATTTTTTTTATAAATGTTGCTTTTTTACTTCGTTCTAAAAAGCAATTGCTTTTTTGTCCCCTGGCAGACTAAAAACGAATGAAATACATGTTTAAAAGAACGAATTATGAAACAGTTCTAAAACATTTTTTGTTTACGTAATGAAAGCACAAATACACATAACATAGCACCTTAGCCCCTACTAATAGTTTCTTCATAAAGTAATTGGGAATTCTTCAATGAGGAAGGGTGTTTAAATTGGAAGATCATAAAAGAATAACCTCAGAGGCGAAAATAAGTCTTTTTCGCTGGCCTCCTGACAAAAAGGAAATCATGGTATTTTCACAGGGCTTCAGTCCAAGTTCACTTATCAATTCATTGACTCTTAATTTACGGTCAGTAGATGAATAGAAATGATATCGCAACCCAACCTAGGAAGAAATTCACAAACCCAACGTTTATATCAGTAAGCATTATATTATTTCCATTTCATTGAGTTTTGGGTTCCTTTATTATATTATCGAGTTAAAATCACATTAAAATTACTACGCACATCTATGATTGTATGCCATTCATACAGCCATTAAAGATCTACAAACGAAAAGTGAATACCATTTTGCTACATTGTAGGGGATTTTCATGCATTATTTATCTCCATATCTATTTCCTGTCTACATTTTGCTATCTCCTCTGTCTAAATGGCATTTTATATAAGGATTCAAGCCAGCAAGAACTAATAAAAACAATTTTATCGCCGTAGCCCATATATCTTATTTGAAATATTGCATTTTAAAATCGTTTACTGTTCGCCCTGTCTTTTTGTTTTAAAAGCTCAAATTATCAGTTTATAATGCAGGATTCTAAAATCAGTAAATATTACATTTATGAGACTGTACCTATTGTAGCTCTGAATTGTTTCAATCAGTTGATGTGACCATTTTTTCTGAGTACCTATCAAAAAGATTTACATTTCCAACTAATTTGTCAATGACCTCCTCAATTGACCTTTATCTTCTCTTCACTTATAGCTAACAATAAATAACAAAGAGTAAAAACGGCAAAAATTGCTTTTAAAAAAAATGTTTCTATTTTCTTTTCTAGACGGCAAGTCGGGTCTGTTGTAAGTAACACACAAGACAAAATGGGACGTTGAGTTGGTTTCTTTCGTCCATTAACGGAAATGAGATAATAAATGTGAAGAGTATATTGTAATGGATTAGATGTTAGAGGTAAGAATTTTATCTTGGTATACCATGAACTCCAGATGCTCCCTCGTTGTCAAAGTTTCTATGAGCAAATCGTTCTGTGGAATTAAAGCAGACAATCTCAAAATGTTTCTATCGACTGGCCAGCCATTTATTCGAATATCTCCTCGTATTTCTCCTAAAAGAAAGTATGCCATTATTAAACTTCACTGAAACTATCCATGAGAGCAAAGACTTCAGGCGCCATGAAAGCCATACAACCTCAATATACTTCATAAATTAAAAAAGAAAAATTCAATATTTATAATGTGAATGGTATACGATCATATAACTAAAATAGGTGATCAGATAAATGTTTGTCTGAAAGTCAGCAAAGCTTTGTTTAGCAACTTACTAGAATTATTATATTTACAATAATTTAATGCCATTAAGTATGTGTTCAAAGTTTTAACGGTTCAATGCTTTCCATAAATTACACACAGATTTCGTAAAGCAAAACTATCATTAACTTTTCTATAGTTGACAATAAAATTATCTGTATATGGCACTGGTACTTAAAATATAGAGAAATGACAAAGAAAAAAATCCACGAAAGTACATTTGACATTTTAATATAATTAAGCATTAAAAAGATTGAAATTTCGAATTTGAAAGCACTATTTGATTTTAAAATTTTCCGATACGTTTATTATGACCACATTCGTCTACAGCACTTTTGACTTTGCAACCACACAAATGATACACAATAAAAATATAATGGAACATGTAGAAGTTGTTATGTAAATAATAGCCCATCTTCAAATCTTGACGACCAAAATGATGTAAATATCAAGGTAATATTTCTTTAAAAGAGTCAAAATATTATTTTATGTTTTCTGTATTCAAAGAAATGAATTCTTAGAATCTGTTTGATCAAGATGGTCAGTAACTTAGGAATGAATTAATCTTATTAAAACGTTGTAACTACTAGCATACTCGCTTGAAGCTTGAATGAAAATCCACCAACAACCTTCATTTCTCTCAGAAAAGGTATATATGAGCATTTACTATATATCATGGTGTCCTGCAGAAAAATATTTGCACGAAAGATTCCAGATTAGTCGAAAACGAAAAAGGTTATTAATGGAGTACCTACCTATCCTTTCCGTATATTGGAATAGACAATGCGGTCAGGAAACCGTGTTTTTTCAGTGCTTTCTAATTATGGTCAGGTAACAATACACATATAAGGTGGGGCTTAACCATTTTGTAATCTTTTAAGTTCGATCTAATTAGACACCTCCAGTTGCACAGAATGTACGCACTAAAAGTTATTAAAGGTATCTTACTTATCCCGTCTGTGTCTACCTGGGTACTTGCCAGGAGAATTTATCAATGCCAATAAATGCCGTAGATAAAGCATCTTAAAATAAAGGATCCTATGATCAGCCCCTAATTCAGCAAGTATATCAAATAGAGAAAAAATATTTGGACAAAAAAAATCCTCCCTGGAGATGGACTTTTAATTCTTCACAACACTTTTGAAGCAGTACAGGGTATGCGTAAGGAAAAGTGCAAAACAAGTCTACTTGAAATATTTATGGAGGCAATAATTTTTTCCAGCAGAGTCACGATCCAGAGTTAAATACGTGTCTACTGGTACATTAAGTTTTTACTATGTTATTGCAACCTATATCTTCCAGTTAGAATGTCCCCTTTCCAATGATCGTTATCGCTTTGTTTAGAAAATCCGATTCTTAAGTTACGCTCAAGTTAGCGTGCAAACTAGTCTCACGATTTAAAAAATGTCCCTGTAGATTAACCTACATAATAAATCTAGCGGACTGTGATAGGAGAAGAGTATGAAATTGTAATAAGAGGGCCAGTACCAAAACTAACTCCCACACTGGCTAACACTCTCACTCCCCCAAACTCAGATTCAAATTCAGGAGCCACGGTTTAAATCTGCCATTAAATTCTCCACATTATGCAACTTCTCTATCAAGTAAGAGTTGCATTATGCATATTAGGTAGCATTAAGCATAGCATTACGCATGCAGTGCTGTTGAGCTATCAGTTACACATAGAGATGTCTTTGTAATAGAATAATAATTCTACCTACAGTCCATTACGAGTACCTGTGTCATATTGAGTTTGTTAGCAATGGATTTAAGCCAGGAAATAAAAATTGCATTCTTCGGCCAATAATTTAAGGCCTGAATGACTAACCGTGGGTAACTGCATGTAACTCCATCAAAGGTCTCTTCAGAAAGTCTCCGTCTTTTATAAGAGCACCTACCTACCTTTTTAGTGGAGCAGTTTTTGGGCACAGATAAATTGTGTTATGAAGGTAGTACTTTGTCCCTAGTATGGACGTGGAATGTGGAAAAGGAAGAGAATGATTGACCGAATTATTGGTTGGTTGGAATTGAACTTAGTTTTGAGTGAGTGAGTGTTAGATGAAACGTAATATCTGGAGTACAGTACCTTTAATAAACTCATCTCTGGAGATTTTCCCAGCTGCACAAAAGAGCTTTTGAATGACGACATTCAAACTGAGCTGGAAAGTAGCGTTGAGATTGCCAGGCCAACTAGCCGAGTCAATACCATCTAATAGGCAGGAAAATAAAAATAAAAGCAGTCCTCTCTCTGCTCCGAGTCCTAAGCCCTGTCCAGTTTCTGTCTTCTAAGAAAACTACATAAACCCACGAAAAGTAGGGACTCGAAAATAGAGCAAATTCCCTTCCCTCCTCTCCATATTACTTACACGCACATCTTTCATCTGTCACACTTGCCAAAAGTTACATTCTACTTATAGCGTCACTCAATTTCTACATGTTTTGTATGAGCAGAAGTTCATGTCCTTCTCTCCCAGTCTATCTATATTTTGTCTGTTTGGTCAGTCTTATTACTGCTTCCCCTCGAATTCACTTCTTTGTCTTCTCTTTCATCGCGCACATTTTCTTCTTTTTTCTACCTTTTTTCCCATTTCATCTCATCCACTATCTCTAATACTTTCTTTTTCTTGCCACTTTTCCTTTTTTCTGGACTAATTCGCCAGTCAGTCTCCTTTTGCTGCTCTTCGTCGTCCACACATCACATTCATTCCTGTAATTCAGTATGATTATAGCCTGTCGTGAGATGTAGACTTTTCTTTAGTCTGCCATTCAGTATCATCGATTCATACGTATGTTTAGAAACATACATCTCTCCTCAATTTGTATTGCCCACTCAAATGATTCTTTACAAAATGTTTAGGTTATTAATTTTATCATTACGCACTGCATTCGTCTAAAAGCAGTTATTCGCGAAATGTTATCCCCAAAATTGGATTTGAGCAATGTATACTCACAACAAAGTGTTTATCCACTTTTGCATTCACACATGTACATAAAAATCATTACCGCATAATCGATTAGCCAAGGCACACAGAAGTGTTGTCTTCCCAGCTCCACTGCAATCAAAATTTTGTGTTACAATTAAACATCATTACAAAAGCTATTCATTTGTCATTTCCCAAGGATATTAGACCCCTT
>JAAAYG020006235.1:0-27202 GCA_009936455.2 Tomocerus minor
GTTGAACGTACGTAACATTCTTTATCACTGGCACAGCCTACAAAGAAAAACCTCAGTCATTCTCCTCATTCTTCGATTCTCGCCATAACACTTCCACTCACACTATACTACTACGCTTCCCTATAGCTTCCTCACTCACTCGTTGTCTTGAACGAACACGACTCACTTTAACGCCATTCGTCTTTCAAAAAAATAATTGTTCCCTCTTAGTTACTCCGTTTAATACGGTTTATTAAGCTTCCTTTTGTTTCCATGTTTCCATTAAAACGGTTTCCTACTCTTTACATGTTAAACTTGTTGCAAAACTCTTTGAATGGGGCAAGACACACGGGACCGAATTAAATCAGAATCACACCTAAAAATCCGAGAAACATTATTTACAATTTATTGTTCGAAATTTCACAATTTGTTGCTCTGTTTTTAAAAAAATAATTAGCGTATTTTCGACAAAATGTAATATTTCATTACTTTAATATTCAATAAAAAACAGAGAAGGCATCTACCCAAGATTTCGAACAATAACTATTGTAGATAATGTTTAGGATTTTATTGATGTGATTCTCATTAAAATCGGTTTCATGTGTCTTGCCCCGTTGCACCATTCAAAGAGTTGTGGAGGAAGTTCTTCAAAAATATCTCGTTAATTTGCCTCCTATATTTGACCGGAAGTACAAATCAAAACGCATTAGACATTATTATTGTCCTTTACTCTTACTCGATTGTCTGGCAGAATGTAATGAATAGGTCTGTAATTTCGGCAATTGTGAGTTGAAGTTTCGGCATCCACTAGTCCCGTCGAATATGTTCGTTATTATTTTCGAAAACTTCGTCCCCATGAAATGGATCCTTAATACAAAATGTTTATTAACTTTTATATCTGAGAAGTATTTACTTATTGCTTGATTTTTCCATTTTTAAAGGAATGGAATACAAATTGGAAAAATCAGCCCACATCAAATGGTTCTGACATTTCGGTCGCTCCATTGCCTGATGAATATGATGAAAGACCCTCATATGGAATTCATGATGCCTTGGTTTTTGCTAACTGTTGTAATTGTGGATACAATTGTTTTGTATGTCTCTATTGCAATGGTCAACGTTTTGCCTCTAAAGGATTATATTATATTTCCTTCGTTAAGCATTGTACTGAATATAGGTCTAGTTGTAATTTTTAAACGAGCATCAGCTATATATACTCTTTGCTGTTCAATTGTTGATTTGCCGGATCTGAAGCGGAGTAAACTGTCCGATACTTATGTAAAATCTTTTTATCCTCAAAGGATAGCTGTAGGACAATTCTTTTTTTTAAAGGTTTTGACAATTTTTACATTTTTCGGAACCGTTGTCGATAATCTTGTTTTACTGCTGACAACTCTATAAAAATTATATTTTACATTTAGTTTTAAAATTGATTTATAGGTCCTGATGAGAAACGGGAATATTTTTGCACCGATTAACTTAACGACTGTTAAGCAGTACTAACCAAAGAAATAAACCACTTTTAAACGAATGTAAAAAAAGGGGAACTTGCGTAGCTTTTAGTTTTCTCGATTCTTTGTATTTTATTTAGCCCCTTATAAAATGTGCTGTCCTCATTGCATTGTTCTAATTTTTTCTTATGTTTATGAATATAACTTAAAAGTAACGTAATTTGCACAAACATATAATACTTATCCTAGGCTATTTATAATAAACTTCTTTAAATATATTGTTGTATCCCTAATTCGGGTATACTAAGATGGGAAATGAGTGAAATGGACTGAGACAAAGCTGACGTTATACTGACAGATGACTGAGAGTTTATTGTTGTGTTTTGCTTGCATATACTTAAGCATAGGCATTCTCTTTCCGTTGCACTATACCTACTTTCTGTGTCGGTTAGCATACGAGAAGCGAACGCCAGCACTGCACTGGGTGCTCTATGCCATCCTCGAGTTGATATAGACAACAGCCCAGGCCTGTCATACTAGCGTCACAGTGTTTTATCTGTGGTAGGTCTGGCTTATGATGTGATAAGCAAGGAGCACTCAATAGACATTTTTGTATTTTACTAAGTGCCTGCTGCTGTTCTATGCCCCAATTAAATGGCTGGTTTGCTCTTTTACCCCATAATTCAAAGATTAACTTTGCAATTTGGGAAAAATCTTTAACGAATCGCCTATAGTAATTCAAAAGGCCCCATAACCTTCGTGCAGCATGTTCAGAGTTTGGTGAATGCATTTTTCTAATAGCAACCAGCTTAGATTCCTGCATATGAATGCCATTTCTATTTACTGTATGCCCTAGAATCTCAACCTCATAATAGCCTATTTTGCATTTGCTGGGTTGCAGGGTAAGATTATGCTTGCGAAGTCTGTGGAAAATTCTGGTGAGCCTATCTAAATGGTTGTCATAATCTTTAGCTGGGACAATTAGGTCATCTAAATACACACAGTGTGTTTGACAGCATTCCTGCAAATACTGCGTTCATGAATCTTGAGTGTTGTCTCTATACGTATGATACGACTGCTTACTAGGTGAATTGTTTTGCTCTGGAGTTAGGAAAGCGGAGTTGTCTGCACTGTTACTATCTGAAGATGTTTTGTTGTGTAAGAAACTCTGCTGTTTGACTGCTTTGACTACTCTTGGCGTTTTTCCTGGGGTGATTCGACAACTGTGGAGGGGTTTCAACTTTTTCTGCTTTTAAGCCTTTAATTCTACGAGATGAACGCTCTCCCATAAAACTCTATTTAACATTTGATTATTATTTTTGTTTTTAAGTTTTGTTACTACCTCAACTTTAGTTAGTTCTAAAGTACTATCTGTAGTTTTTAAGTTTGTTTCTTTGTTTGCCTGACCCTTTTTATTTTTAACTCAATCTCTCTTTGATTCACTTAAGAAACTCTTGGAATTCTCTTCAACTTATTATATCCGCTTAAGGATGTATGAATTTATCTATCTCTGTTTATCTATCTTGTACGTACCTAAATGTTTTGGGTTAGTTTTGCATACAGATGCACAATATCGGATGCCTTGTTATTATTCACACAAGAGTTGAGTTGACGAAAACGCAAATATCGCCAAGCCACTGAAATCTGCTTAATCAACAGCTAATTGTTTTTACTAAGTGCTTAAGCTTTTTATCTATTACGGCCGGAGCTGTAATTCTCTTTTACAGATTGAACTTGTTTTAGTTATGGTGT
Source organism: Tomocerus minor (assembly GCA_009936455.2). Lineage (NCBI taxonomy): Eukaryota > Metazoa > Arthropoda > Collembola > Entomobryomorpha > Tomoceridae > Tomocerus > Tomocerus minor. The sequence continues at coordinate 3,183 of JAAAYG020006235.1, forward strand.
CTGTATAGATTGTCAGCTCGTTTGTTTTTTTACTACAGAAATTACTATTAGACTGAAGGAAAAGTTTGATTTCTACGTATATTCTGCTTAAAAATGAAAAAAATAGAAAGTTTTTGAATGAAAAAAAGTGGAAAATAAAAACAGTACGAAAATTTTCAATAACCTTTGCGTAGATTTTGGTAGCCAAGGATACGAGAAAGTTCCGGATTTCGTTGAACCACTGTTGTATCCCTAATTCGGGTATACTAATCGGAAACTAATGTTGCCTGGTAAGATGGGAAATTATTGAAATGGACTGAGACAAAGTTGACGTTATACTGACAGATGACTGAGAGTTTATTGTTGTGTTCTGTAGATTAAAAGAGAATACCAACTAACTTCTTGGGTATTTAGGTCAAGCTTATATATGGAGGTCGAAGGCGGGAATGTGCTTGTGTTGGGTGAGGAATTGTCGGTTGGGTCATCGGATTGTAGGAACAGGAAAATAAAAGGGGCTGCATGGGTGCAGTACATGTTGGGTAATAAACATAGTAAACACGCGTAAGTATGTCAATATGACATCGCATTATATGACATGTATGTATTGCGTAAAATAACAAGGAATACTTCAATATCAAAACTGTATCAATAACGTGTATCTCTTTGCCTGTGAATTTGTATATACATCCGATTTTTGACCTATCAATAACTTAAAAAACGGATACAGCTCTTTTTTTCAATCTAATGCATCTGTGTTCTTGGAGGAAAGGTCGAGTGTATTAATTTTGGCCTTATCTAACCACTGGGGACAAACTGTAAAAACAACATACGGCAATAACCGATATAATTTAATAATAAACCGCTTGTAAATGGAATGTAACAAAGAAGGAACATGCACAGCTTTCAGCTTTTCTCTTATAGGTGTGGTGAATTACCGATCGAAGTTGTGTGTGATGAGTGAGTGTGGAGATAGAGGAAACAAACAGGACAGACAGAGTCGTACATTTCCATAAAGAAGAAACTAAAGTTCTTAATAATTAAAGTAAGTTAAAATTTTTGCATCCGATAAACGGATTGCGAGAGAACGATGACAGCAGCATTGTGAAGGACAATCAAGAATTCAAACTGTCAATACCTTTTAATTACTAAGAGTCTCCATCCTGTACGCGTCACACAGCCGTAGGCAATGCTTTTTATGGAGTATAATAAATACATCGGTTTTACTTTGCATTCTATGTAATGGTCGTTATTATTTATACGTGGGCCATGCTCATGGTAAGTTGAAATAATAAGATGATGTCTTTCTGGGTATCATCTTATAAGTTGGGTTTTATTAATTATTAGTTTGCTGAAAGAGGCAGTAGTAGTAATCCAGTTATATGACTGGTATATTAGTTGTACTTACATTGCATTGTAAGAGATCTTTTAAAGTTCGTTCGAAGCAGGAATTTACACTGCTGCAGCACACCCTTAACGCTATATAATAGCAATAACTTCAGGACTTCACCGGTAGACCGAAATTGTGATTGTGTAATGGAGGGAGCTATAGTGACATTTGTAACTTAAGGAGTTGACACGATTTCCATCCCTGATTCAAGGAGAACGGCTTAATGTAGAGCAATGAAATAAACATTTTCGAAATCTACTCATATTTTTCGAGGGCACGTTTCCAACATTTAAAAAATAAAATGCTATATAAGAAAAATTTGTGGTTTTTTGGAAACTATTCGATTTTTATCGCATATTTAGAAATACAAAGTTTGCAAAAGTCAGAAACATGTGCACTAGAAAATGTTTTCCTCTTTTTTTGGTATTTTTTGAAGCTTTTTACGTTTCCTCAAACTATTTCCTGCGACAAGAGTTGCGGGAGCAAGAAGGGTACATGCATCTACTGTGTGTTGTGTTTTCTACTCAGCATCAGCAAAGCATCATATCTGCATCCAGTCTGATTTTATTTGAAAAACAGTGCTACACAAAATTTCTATTTGCACCCACACTTTTAAACTTCATCACATCTTTTATACTATGCCTAAATCGTGTATAGTACTCCTTAAAGGCAGATGAACTTACTAAAATATTTATGGTTAAATTTTACTTTTTAGATAGCGCTTCAAACCCTAAAAATACAACAGTATTGGTTTTTACAAACATTAAACATTTATTAAAAAGTAAGGTAATTTGATTGGATCACAGTCTTTAATTGGATCGTATCAAAAAGTCTTTGATTAACATATTCAGTTATTATGAAGCGGAAATTGTGACAATATATATATATGGAGACAACTTTGCTAACATTTTGCCCTTTAAAAGTGTTTGTTTTGTCTGGTCTTATTTATATTTTCATACACTAAGTAACTAAATGTATTAACGAGTTTCTGAAAATTATTTTCATATGGCAGAACCTATATTGGCAGAGTTTCTGAATTACCTCAAAATGAACAAATATAATACAAAGGTATTACAGGCGTCCAACCAGAATGCCTACCTATGTTATTCCTGGGGTAAATTCAGAGACGGGCCAATAATCTACATACTTGGTTACTTTAAAGTGTAGAAATTCTGCATAATGAAAGAGCTACAAAGATAAAGAGTGGCAAACACGTCATAGAAATCATGAATTCACTATACTAATAAATAATTTCTGGGCAAAATTGAGTTAAAATCCTGTCAAAAGTAATTATCAAAAATTTAAGCATCATTAACGTAAACAGACGATGTTTATATTCCAGTTGCGACTCCTTACATTTATTTCAGTTTGTAAATTCGGCTCGCTCGTGATATCGCAGAAATTACTAGACGAACGTATTGCACAAAATATTTTACAAAAATTATAGTTAGCCAGATTTCAAGTACGCCGATATTTTGAAACATGATAATAGAAAATACTTCAAAGCTTCTTGCTTTTATAAACAGAGTTCATACATGCTATCCATTTGTTCCGTATGAATTCGATAAAAATGGAGAAATTCAAATAATGTCATCAAGAATACGACTCCGTCTTTGGAAGCTGGCTGTAGCTCTCGTTTTTCTTCAGCTCATCTTTCTGATTTCTTCATTTTATTTTGCATACAAATCTCCTACTGTCTCTGCATCACAGAAGTTATTCCATGCATTGTGGCTTCTCATGGGGATATATGGTGTCATTTTTCACATCAACGCTATAAAGTCACTAGAAAATACTGTCATTTTTATAAAATCTGCTGTTATACTGTGGAAGCATTTATCGGGTTAGCTCCAAAAATGTTACCTTTTATAGTAATTTACATCAAGCAGTTACCCACGAATATAATATCATGAAGCAACTGCTTATTACTTAGTATTAGATACGTACTTGCCGTATATTCATGTTAAAATTTCAAAATGTAAATGTAAATGCAAAAATGTAAAGCTATGTCTAATGACTGGTTTTAATTTTGTTTTAGAGACCTGGAAAGTCACAGAGACGAAAAAGATTGATGAAAATCTGGTCGCTATCATTTTGTTTATTCCCTTTGCCACTGTATTTCCGTTCATGCTCTGCTTTCTATTTTTAGCTAAACCTGACTCTTCTCGATACGTTTCCTGCTACTTGGGACCATTGATGGGAGACTACGCTTTTTATTCTCTGCCAGTATTTACAATTTTGGAAGCATTTTTGTGGTTCTGCATACTGATACCCATTGCTTTCTTTTTCAACAATCTCCTAACCATGATCTTTTCTGCAGTCTACTGGTTGGAATATTTACGGTAGGTATTGAAATTAATGGTTTGATAAAGATCGCAGTAAATTAAAGTTTACAAATTGCTGCGCTACATAATAAAGGCGTCATATCACACTCACATAGTTGCAATTTTTAAAAGTAGTTTACAAGTAATTTTATTTATATTTTATTTATATTTCCCCATAAGTATTATTTTTACCTTATATTTATTACTTTACAACGATTGTAAAAAATATCAGTTTATCAAAAAAGTAATATAAATTCATTAATACAAAGTTATTTATTAACTTGTATATTTGAACTATAGGTACTTGTATATTTATTGCTTGATTTTATCATTTTGATAGGAAAGGAAGACAGACCGGAAGAATCAGCGTACAGCAATTGGTTCTAACGTTTCGTTCATTCCATTGCCTGCTAAATTTGGTGAAAAACCCTCATTTGGATTTCATGATGCCTTCGTTTTTGTTTACTGTTGTAATTGTAGATACTGTTGTTTTGTATGTCTCTATTGCAATGGCCAACGTTTTACCCCTGAAGGATTATATTATTTTCCCTTCGTTAAGCATTGTACTGAATATAGCCCTAGTTATTATTTTTAAACGAACATCAAAGGTATATACTCTTTGCTGTTCAATTATTGATTTCCCAGATCTGAAGCGGAGTAAACTGTCCGATGCTTATGTAAAATCTTTTTATCATGAAAGAATAACAATAGGAAAATTCTTTTTTATTGACGTCTTGACAGTTTTTAGATGTTTTGGGACCGTTGTCGATAATCTTGTTTTACTGCTTACAACTTTGTAAAAATTATATTTTAATTAAATTTTAAAACTGATTTTTAGGTCATGGCGAGGGTCGGAAATATTTTTGCACCGATTAACTTTATTGTTAATCAGTATCAAACAAATAAATTAATCAAATATTGTATATTATATACCATAATAGATGGGCAAAATACATGTATTTTGAAAATACATGTATTTAAAATACATTTTGCAATTTACATATCAAAATACAAAATACTTTTATCCGGTTGATAGTACTTTTGGTATAAAATGTATAATAATAATAATGTGATTTCATGGTTTGAATGAAAACTGGAAAATTCAACTTTGGTTCGAATGGTTTCTTTGTTTTCTTTAAAACTTGATGCGCAAAAATACAATCATAGCTGCATAGGGGTTATTATTTGTAAGTGTAATGTACAATTAGTGAGTTTCTGAATGTAGGTGCCCCATATTTTGGAATAAAATGGATAGGTATTATGGATGTTTATATAATACCTTTGTGTGCTATCCGTCAATTTTGGGAAAATGCAGAAACTAATCACAAGTCATCATTCTTTTCAAAAAACTTGGAATATAGACAGAAAAACGCATGTTAAAAATCCCATTGTCACTATTTGACAATATTATAAACACAATTTCAGCCATTTTTAAAATATCGATATTCCATAATTATTGTCCAGTTTACCAGCTATCATTCGACATGAATGTTAATACAATATTGCATGTATGCATTGCGTGTTATGAAATAAATTATCCAAATTTATTAAAAGTTAGAAAATAGTAAGTTAAATTGTGTTAATATCGTCATTAAGATAATCATTAAGTATTTTCGAAAAGTATTTTCAAAATACATGTATTTTATTTTGGACCCAAAAAAATGTATTTTAAATACAGTATTTTGTATTTTGTATTTTCAGAGAAAATGAAATGTATTTTGTATTTTAAGGTTACAATTTTTGTATTTTGGACAAAGTATTTTCAAAATACTTTACCATGTATTTTGCCCATCTATGTTATATACCCAGAGAAATGCCTATTTCTCTTTATGCGATCACTTTGTCTGTCTGTCCGTTCACCTTTCTGTCAAGATGATAACTTTTGAATACATTGACGTACAGCAACCAAACGTCATGTGTGTCATCTAGAGATCAACACAAAAATATCTAATTCACAAATGGGACCACTGCGACTACGGAGTCATAAGGTCACCGAGGACACTACTCTCCGTACAATAACTTTTGAATCAATAAACTTATTTCCTTCAAACTTTCTATATATACTACTATCTCTAAAAAAAAACTGTTGATGTCGGGTCAATAGTTCGAGGTATTACTACAATTACCTATTATACATGCATGCCACACTATTACCACGGCCGTTGTACCTGCTGCCATGGATTTTCGTGGAAAGGTTGGCTGTTCTAATGTTTCCAAGTTAAAATTTCAATTGGGGACAAAACTGACGATTTTGTCTCCATGTCTATATCATGAACTCTATCATGCATCTCTAGGGCAGTTCAATACTGAAACTGCAACTCACTGGTGGAAAAAGCGATGTAGTTCTATAGCCAGGCTACATGGGAAGCTTTCGGAAGTGACAGAATGAAGTGACTATAATAGAGATAATCTTTTCCTAAGATTGACTTATCACGCCACGATATAATACGTTCTTACTTTTACAAACTAGAATATCGGTAAATTGCACATCGTTAAGATTTTTTTCATTTGTACTCATAAGTAAACTTAACTGTAGGTAGGTACCTTAATTTCACTACGATTTAATTCCAAGGATCATAAAAATAGGATGTTGACAGATAATTATTTTCAAATAATGTTTGTAATTGGATTGTTTTATTGGAATTAAATTTAAAAAATCTGACATCAATATGACAAAACTGAAGGTAAAATAAATAAACACATGAATAATATTCTAATTCCTAAAAAGGGAAATTAATATTTATTGAATACACTGTTTTGTTCACAGCGATTATAAAGAAGATCAGTGATCGCTACTTGTGCTGTTGTGCTTGCCAACACTCAGACCAATATTTTTTAAACTTTATTGTACAATATAATCTACCATCTCAAACCTCCGACTCCTCCTCAAAGAGAATTTATTGAAAGCTGGTTAGATTAAGCGTTTACAGCAGTAGGTAGATATATTTTATATGATATCATAAACATTATCTTCATTTCTATTTTTTACCCATAAAAGCACATACAATTAATAGTAAGCGACAACGGCCGATTGAAAAGAGAACTTCAGGCATTTTGACTTTTGACACTATCACATATGTACGTTCTCTACTCTGATTGTATATAAACATTTCAAACGTTTAATATATTAATAAATATGATAGGATAGTTTATTGTGGTTGGTACAGGATATAACCTGTTGGAGAATTGAAAAATTCAGGATTTTTTAGTATATGGGGAGCTGTCTATATGGGGAATCAGGTTTCTTTGCATTGGAGATCTCTTGTTTGCAGGCATGTGGATGGCAAGAAACAATCATGCAGGTTCTTCTGAGATCACCAGCATGTTACAAAGGAAGTTTTAAGATGAATACAAGTTGCGTAAATTATAAATATCATTGCTTCCACAAAGCATATATGCATGAATTCCAGGAGTCTCTAAATACCTGCCTATATTATACTTATCTATCTTAACAAGCCAACACACCTAACCCGATGGATGACCTTACAGTCCTACAAGGTTACAGTCGTTGGCGTATGAAATGGAGAGCAGAAAATGGATATATTTCAATTAGGTGCTCCTGTGTCATATATCAATATATCAAAGCTTTTTTGTAAAATAACATAAGATTTAATTTTTTTTGTAATCCTAAAACAGAAATTTACGGAACTGGCCACCTATTACATGAGATAGTTTTAAATTGGTACTATATCATTCATGCACGGCATTTATTTCCCTTTTCAATGAATTTCGTCAAAGTAATGGGATGAAAGTTGAAATCTTTGAAATAGATTAGCTGCATATAGTGTAAGTGTATAACAACTGTTAATTTTTACTTTTTATATTCCTTGAAATAATTGAATTGCTTCTTTATTACTTCAAAAATGAGTAGGTAGTTTTAATAATGATAGCTTAAAGAGACCACATGGGACAGGACCCCTCCAAATTATTATGCTTGATACACTTTCAAACATACACAAAATGAAGAATGCAGATAACACCGGCTTGAAATGACTTAACAGCTAGTTCATTCTAAGTTCATTGCTTCTCTTATTCAGTTTCAGACTCAATCTCCAGCAGCCTTACTTACTTGGTCTCAAAATCTCAGCTAGAAAATGGTGTTTACTCAAGAATTTTGGGGATCTCGCTACGAAAGCAAAAATATAAGTTGGCAATTACAAGATGTTCACCCGAAACTATTGGAATATATGCCGATGGTTGTAAAAGGCAAAGAGCCGAAAAAGTTTTTTATTCCTCTCTCTGGAAAAACCATTGATATTCCGTATCTGCTCAGTTTGGGTCACGAAGTATTTGCCATTGAATATGTCGCTGCCTGCATTGAAGAATGGAATGAAGAGCATTCCTTGGGACTGAAATTTGACAAGGACAATTCAGTGTATCGTACAGAAAATGGACAGTTGACGGTTTTTTGTGGAGACTTCCTCGATTGTCCTATCGAGAAATTCGGGCCTTTTGACGTCGTTTGGGACAGGGCTGCCTTCATTGCAATTGACTATGCTTTACGATTACAATACGCAGAATTATTAAAAAGAAGCGTTGCAGGTAATTAATTAAGTACTTGTTCAATATCTTATAGTTATATGTATAGTATTTTATTAAAAATAATATTTTTTTCAACGAAAAATCTGTATGATGATGCACTTAAAAATATTCTATTCTTTACACTACAGAAGAAATGTTCTGTGATGAATAATAAACTAAATCATTGATTTTATTTTCAATTATGTTTTTATTTGCAGTTACAACATGATTTTTATTTGTTTTGGTACAGGTCAAGGTCACGACTTTCAATTTCTTCTACAAACTGTTGAGTACGACAAAAAATTGTATGGAGGACCTCCACAGTGTGTTACTGATGAAGATATTCAAAAGTATTTCAAAAACTGGGCTGCCGTTAAATTGCTGGAGAAGAAGTTGATGCCAGAAGACCATCCTTGCAGACGCGTCAACGGAATCATGGATGGAGACCCTTATGAATCCTTCTTTTTGCTGCAACGCAAATCTTGAAGTTTTAAATTCTTTATTTCTTGCAATAAATAAACAAATAAATACCTACCTAAAGAAAAGTTTTAATTCCTTTTCACAGTTAATCTACCACGCATTAAGGGAAATAAAAGATTTCATTTAGATTCACAATAAACCGCAACCTAATTATACAATTAAATACTTTTGAACATTCGGTTTAAAAAGTCATATATTATTGTTTTGCAAATGAGCATCCTTTCATCCTGGGTGTTCGATCGTTTCAGTAGTAGAAATAGGATTTATCATTCTCAAATATCTCAAAGTAATTTCCACAATTTTGTGTATTTAGAAATGCTTTTCTTAAATAGAAGTAGGTATTCATAATTTGATTTGATTCGATGCTCGTCGTTTGAGACGATGAATGGGAAAGTCTCTTATTAGAAAATTAAGATTTTCTGGCATGCATGTTTAATAATAAGGGTAGGGTAGGATTATAAACTGGATGATTACCAATGAACGACATAAACGGCTGTCGAGACTCACGTTAACTGGAAATTGTATACCTAATCAAAAATTACTGTAAATATCAAGTTAGGTGCACGCTCCACAACTCCCCCTCTGTGACACCGAATTATGTCATGTCCAAATTTCATGCCTGAAGCCACAGAGAGGGGAGGCAAGAAAATGACATCAAATTTTGTAAGAAGGTTATGGATATTAAAAATTTTGAAGGGGAAGTATATGGACCACAATAAATACGTTTTTACGAATATTACTCACTGTATATGTGCTGCAATGCTGAAAGCGCTTGGAATATGTGCTTTAGAATCCAAATGACGAAATTCGATCCTTTTCAGTCAAAATTAATGTATTTTAGCAGGTAGCATCAGCGCTCTCCATTGGGCATTAGCACGTTAATAAAACTGAATGATAAGAAAAACAATTTTTCATAATGTTGATTTAAGATAATAAAATAAATATAGGCAACAAGTATTTCACGACCCTTATTGAATGTTATGTATAATAAAAGGAAAGTAAATAATGACTGTACTTGTTGTTTGTACTTTGAACATTATGCAATGCAAACCTAAAATATGTATCTATTATATAGGTAGTTCAAAAATATATATAATATTATGTGCAAGTTGTAACTGTTAGAAGTGCCAATAATTCCGTAACAGCCACTATTTAACATAACAACTTAACATCGGATTATTAAACTCAAGAGTAACATTTACATTCTCTGATCTTCGCACTCGCTGCCGATCAACTGATTCTAACAACTAATTTCATGAAATTATTATGATCTAACACTTGTAAATCACATTACAAAATAATTTCTCAAGTCATAATTATCATTAACTTCCAAATGCTAATTATTATTCTCATTATCTGAATTAATAAATCACGACAGTGCAAGTCATGCTAGTAATTATTTATCCATTAATAATGAATCAGAAAATCAAAATCCCGAGTGTGTGCTAATCCCAGACGTTAGCAAAGGTTACGATGATAATGTAAAAATGATAATGTAAAACGTTACCTAATGTATGCTAATTCTTATACTCCTACTAAAATGCTAGAAAACTGAATACAATTTATACAAACAATCCAATGACCCAAAACATTATTTTAGTCATTCATCAGTTCTGACCAAAAAATAAATATGTATAAAACGTCCGCCAATAGCGAATCCATTGTAAATTGTAATCTAGGTTGTTGAAGTTAGACGCATTATTGGCACCACCACAATATGATAAATGTTATTATTATAGGGAAAGAGTAAGCATCTAATTTTAATTGGCTAAAACGTAATAAATTCGTTGAAGTATATCATGCTGTTATTTTACTATTTCACAATTATTTTAATTTGACTCATAAAATAAATGATCGTGAATTTTACATGTTATTCATATTATTCAACATTTAGGAAGTTTTTTCTTTTGTAATAACTATAAATAGAGTTGTGTGGTTCGCTTCTTCATTAGATGTGAATTAACACACTTCATTATTTCAAGCAGCAACTTATTTAGTAACTCACTACAATGAAAACCATTTTTTCAATTATTTTGGTTTTAATAAGTATTTTAATTGAAAATACAGCAGCTCAAAGTAAATACGCTCAAAGGGCGGAGCTCTACGATCCACTTGCAGTCTCCATTTCCATAAACGCTTACGAACAAGATTTATTTCCAAGGAATTTCGATGATAGGGCTGTATCTATCTGTGCCACTGGAGTGTACGTTTATTCTTTTCTTAATTTACCATTCTTTGCAATTCATTTAATTTTTATTTTATAACAATTCCGTAAATTATGCAAATTAATTTTAAATTTTAATCCTTTAAATTCCATAGGTGGCTAATATATGAACACCCAAATTACAACACTGAAAGATTGGGCGTAATGGAATTTATTTTCGGAGCACAAAATACAAGTAACCCATACTGTGTCCAATTGCAAAATTTAAGGATAAAAGCGTCCTCCATTCGTCATGCAGGTTCCTTACCTGACTACCGATCTGACACAATTACACTTTACCAAAAAGATTACTTCCAAGGATATGAAGAGTACACATTTCAGGATTTGCCACATTTATATTTGTATAATAATCACTCATCTTTGATAATAACTGGATCCAGTTCCTGGACCCTCTACGACTTGCCAAACTACTTGGGCTCTTCTCGCTGTGTCAGTCCTCCAAAATCTAAACTTTACAAACCAGCACTTATACACGACCTGAAAAATATTGGCATCCCTCACAACTCAATCAAGTCAATCAGAAAAGGCTGCCTTTAAATTTAAGGTAGTAGAAATTTGGGCTGCTGTTTTACTAATCTGTTGCCATAAAAATTGAAAGTACCACTAATATACCTCTCTCTCTCTCTGATTCAGAGTTTGATTCAATTACAAAATTGTGATTTACTTAAACTTGTATTTTACTTAGTTTAAAAGTACTTATTTTTCAAAGTGTAACAAGGTGTAACTATTGTGTGTGAGCATGAAACCGAAATGAAAAATCCTAGTATTTACAAAACACTACTTATAATATAGGTACCTATACCGACTTAGAATAAATATTTTGACCCATCGCATTCGTACGTTGGTATTTATTGACATCTATTCTTGAACATAATGAACTGTGCATATTTTTACCATACCCGATTGGACGATTTATACAAAGATCAACAATGCGATCAATGATTACTTACAATAAAGGTTGTAGTCTCGTAATGTAACACTTTTAATGGCTGTAACCATTTGAGAAAATTTGAAAATCAGGCATATTCAAAAAAATCGGGCTTTTTATCGTAAACACTGATGCAGTTAATTCACCGAAGCGAAGGCTGGAATTACCTCTGGTGCGTAGTTACTAATTACTAACCGGGAACATTGTTGTGAGTTATTGATAACATTTTACATCATTTATAATATTTTAATACCGCTTTTAAGTTCAAGTGACGAAATTCTTGTTGAATGAAATTAAGCAGCAGCGTCAGCTCCCTCCACTGTGCATTTCAACGTAAATGCACTAAATGATAAAGCAAAACAATTTTCGATTAGGCTAATATTAAACATAAAAATAGGTTCACACACAGTTCAAATGTTATTTAATAAATGGAAATGGGATTTTTTTCTTGTGCCTTGCAATGATACAATATAATTCTACATTTAAAACATGTAGGTATACCAGTTTAAATATACTTGTGTACAAATGTAACTCGACTCCCAATTCCAATTATTTTATATTATGTAAAACACAGATTTGATAGCATTATATCACGCCCATGTCATCATGAAATGGAATTAACTGGATCGCAATGACTAACGACAGTAATAAATCCAACGGAAACTGCATCGTGCTTACTGTTTTAGGGACCATACTTTTGTAAATGTTATTCATTCGTGATAATTGAAGTCGATAACAAAGCATTGTACGTGTAATCGCAATTACGTAATACTTTACCAATATAACTCCATAACTTTCATTTTGAAGCAGTCAATAAAAAGAATAAATATTATAATCTTTATTTGTAGATAGAAATTGTAAAATAATAAAAGAGGCAGACACGCTTTATGAAAATTGTCAATTTTTGTTTCGTTGATATTTTGATGGACTTTATTGGATTGGATCCCGACTAAAACTGCTTCACTGCATGATACTGAACCTTTGAACAGTCTTTAGAATGGCTATCTCTATTTACTCCTGTGCATTCGTTTTTTAGGATATATTGAATTGGCTGAATGTAATTGATCATTAAATTACATGGTCGACACCCTACTTCGAACCCATTTTCTGAAAGCTTATTTAATTTTAAAATTGGAAAATGCGGGGGTAGTAGTAGCTTGGAACGAATCGTTCCAAATTACCACTACCCCAGGATTTTGACGTTTTCATGACTTTCTCAAAGAATTAGTGAATTTATGGGAAGGCTTTGCACTTTTTTCGATGTTTTTATGTGCTACACAAATTTTCCGCCTTTAGAGGTTTACGTATAGGAAGACAAATTTGAAATGCATTGTGTTTTGTCTACATACGACAGAAAGAAGGTTTAAAATAGTCCTGAAACTAACATTTTTGCTAAACATTGTAATTATGAGGTTTCGACTGATTTCTGGTGAAACAGTTCGTATTTTTTGCTTAGATAGGTATGTTATCATGCTGAAATCTATCATTTGCAGCACATTAATTACAAACATGTAATTAAACATATACATAAATATCCTGCCATTTTTGCAAAACTCAACTTTTTACTATATATATTTTCAATAAATGTGTATTCCTTCGTTCCATGAAAATCCATGCATATTATAGTTAACTGTCAGCAATAATAATAATAAATTACTATTCAAAATTTCTTGAGAAGGTCAAACAAGGCGTGCTCTTGTTATGAGAAAATAATGTTTTGTAGTTGTAATAATAGTGAGGATTAGTGTCTAATAAAACTCCTTAACTCAACTCTTGTTACAACTGAATTATATCAAAGAGGTTAGAATTAAATTTAATTAAAACCTCTTTGAATTATATTGGATATTTTCCGCTACCTCTGGAAGTACTTGCCAGCTCAGTGGTTGTTGGCTATGCACTACAGGTTTCATAACAAATGTCACACACGTTGGTCAGGTAGTGGTGCTACAATAAGAAATCCGTACTGGAAGTCATTGAATGTCTTATCACATCTTCCTGTGTTACCGGTCCGTCTACAAACATTTTAAGGACAATTAAAATACAATTTAAAGTTACATTTCTTTCCTCTTTGAATTTCAAGACAATCCTTATAATATATCATTTTTTTTATCATACTACGACTAAACGGTAAATCACAGTCTGGTCAAAATCTACTCTAATGGCAAGTTTTGTTATTTCAATAGATGCATACCTAATTGAAACCATTCGTTGTTCCCTGCATCATATCTTGCACTGGCTATCGCGTTTTTTAGAGCAAATAAAACCGAAACGCTTGCACAGGAAATTGGTTCGGCAACAGCTTGAAATATGAAATTTAAATCACTAGTTAGATGACTGATTTTTAATAAAAGTTTTGTTAAATCACTATAAATGACATTGACTCTTAAAAAACCTTTGGAGCGCAGCACACCAAAAGGATTCGGAGCATTATGTAGAAGAGTTATGCGGAAATCTTCTGGCACGTCTTTTGATTCAGGGGGCTTGTAATTCTAGAAAACATCATTAATGCTGATAACATTAGTGTACTCATATTGTGTTAAAACAAGTTGTACATCCATAATTCGATAAGATTATATGACACTCACCCAACTTCTGTTTGTAAGCAATATTCCAGTTTCTTCATCATGAATTATTTTCTCTGTTGTCCATAATCCTTGAGCCAATAAATAACCACCCTCAATTTGCCCAATGTCAATTAGTGGGCTTAAGCTTTTCCCAACATCTTCAAGTATGTCCACACGAACCACCTTAAAAAATAATTTTTTTTATTAGTCGTTATTATCTATCAAGTCATCAAAGCGTAGGTAGTCAAGCAAAGTTAAAGAAGTTATTAATGTTATTAATGTAAGAAGTTAACTTTTTAATGATAATTATATTATCGGCAAACTACAGAGTGTAATTTTGTTCCCAAAAATTACCTTGTACTCCCCAGTAAGTATATCGACTTCAACTTCAGTTATCACCACGGCCCAAGTCATATAGCTTTTGACATTATCACTGTCTTTGTACCTGGAGGGGAATATAAAGATAAAATTATACCATAGAAGAAAATGACACGATAAAAGCCAGTTAATTTGCTTTTAATGTATTAATAAAGATTTTAAATAACTAAAACAACTTTAGTTGGAAATTTTAAGCAATGTTAAGCAATGATATTACGTGTAAAAAGCTGAAAGATCAATTTGGGCTGCAAAGCATTCAGCAACTAATTTCTCCCAAGAGACATTTTCACTCAGCTTTTCTTTGACGGGTTTCATTCTTTCCACTAATGCTTCAGATGCTCGCATCGCTGCCTATATACAAAAAAAATGTGTAGCTTTTAAAGCAACATCTAAGGAAAAAGTTTGTATACTTCTACTTTGGAAACTATGATTAATTATTTACATTTTAATATTTTAAATCATATATAAAATATTGTATATCTTACAAAGCAACATAATTCGCTACTAAATGATCCCCCAGTAAACGATGCATTACTTCCAGTCAAATTGTTCGAGGCTTTGATTTTGATTTTATCGATTGAAACATCTAAAACGTGAGCAACCGTTTGTGCCACCTGTACATAAGAGGAAGAAATAAGTAAATACTCCATTTAAAAATCATAATATCCTAAGAAATCGAAAATAATCCTTTTAAAACCCAAAGTACAAATAGAAAATGTTTTTTAATTGTTGAGACACCTTAGTGTTGAGACCTTGACCCATTTCAATACCACCATGAGTTACAGCAACAGAACCATCGACATGGTATATTGTTATATACACAGGAAACATTGCGCCCGCAAAATGTGGTTGAAATGTAGACGTACTGGCAGCTAGTCCACGTTTTTTCCATCTATTTTCCTAGCAAGCATTAAATTAATTGTATGATTTACAGTTTTCTATCAGGAATTTTAAAAAAGCTGTAGCTAGCTAATATCTTTTGAGGTTTAATTTTCCGAGATATTCTATTAACTGAACGTTAATTTCAGAATCAAAGGTTTTCAATGAAATATAATGCCAACACTTTATAATAGAGATACAATCAAATCAATTATCAACCTTGTTGTATTTATCGACAGCCTCTTTTCTTTTTTCATAATCGGCACTGATTCTAATTTCGTCGATCATTTTGGGAATAAAATTTTCGCCTTTAAAAGGTTCTCCTGTAATTAAAGAGGGATCTCCAGGTTTTCTTAAATTAGCAGTTCTTACTTCCAAAGCGTCGCTTTTCACAACGAATGCTATGTGCTCCATTATGTATTCAATAATTGCTATTGCAGGTAAACTTCCTGAATTAAAAATTAAGTCATTAGCCAAGATGAAATTATTTTGCTTTCATTTTCTATTATTGTCAAAAAAGATTACCAGGTCCTCTGATGTATGTATTCGCAGGAGTATTTGTATTAACGAAACCAGGTCTTACTTCCCATCCTTCTGCAGCATATACGTTTTGAATAAATAACGTTCCAAAAACGGAATCAGCTTCATTTTCCGAAAATCCGGTATCAGGGATAAGGTTTATTTTCAATTCCAAAATTTTTCCAATTTCGTCTACTTTAACCTAGTAATCATTAAATTCATTTTATCAGATTTAAAATTTTGACACAACTATATGTTATTATATTTACATATTTAATAATTATGATTATTCTCTTGAATTATCCTAAAATGACCATGTTAATATTTTTTTTGATAATATTCTAAACTTTTTTACCTCATATCTGCTCCAGTAAGGACTTCTTTTTCCTATCATTATCATATTAGTTTGCATATCAAGGACAATCCGAACAGGTCGATTGGTCACAAAGGCAGCCACAGCACAGGCTGCGGCAACGTGCGTAGCTCGAGTCAATTTCGCTCCAAAACTTCCTCCGAGTCTTTTTACATGTACATTTACGCTACATAAGTAATTCAAAATAATCAATCATTGCTGGACTATAAATATTATACAACTCATTTTTTACATAATATAACGAATTAAAACCTTTTCCATTTTATTAATTTTAATAGTTTCCTAACTTTTTCCACCAATAATTAATTTTATATACTTTTCTTATTTATCCGCAATGACAACGTGAATGAATAAAAATACATACAACAACCTTATTTGTGAAGTTTGTATCTCCGTATTTTCAATTGAAAATTTCGAATTTTTAACGTATGTCGAATTCGCTAATGTCATCTCTGTGATACATGTGTTATTGACAATTGAAATAATATTATTAAATATGTGACTAATGCTTTTTTGTCCTTACTAATTATTTGGAACACCTAGGGCAGATGCGACATTCCATTGCACATGGTTCATCCAATGGGTGGAGCTATATATATCAATGGAATCTTCTTTGGGAACACAAATACAGCACTGAGTTTCCAAATGGTAGGCGTATTGAGCTCCTATTTGAAATTCTCCCTTGAAGGAATGAACCGGATCCTTGTCTGACGTCTTCTTGCTACTAAAAATTGCCTTAGTCTGTTCTTCTAATCTTCCATCCATTTCAACCTTTCTTACAGCATCCAAAATGTTCACAACTGGTTCCTGTTGATTTTTGTAGCTAACTTTTACTGTGCTAGCTCCTAAAAATGCAGCTTCTTTTGTATCGGCTAATATTAAACCAACAGCTTGACCAGCGGCTTCCACTTTCTCCGATACAAAAATCTGCACATAAATCAAAGTTGAACATTACAGAACATAATAGTGTTTTTTGTTGTTTTTAGAAACCTTCGAAAGCATGAGAAACGGAAAAATTATTAGAGGAAGTAATTATTATGCAAATAGCTAAAAAATTATATATAATTTTTCAAATGTTTTAATAGTGGGCAGATACGGCACATCCAAAAAATTTATTGCTTATCTACTGACAACTACTGAAAAATTAATTAGAAAAAGTGGACTGAATTAATGAAAACATTTTCGAATAATTACCGGATCGTCTCGGACTATCGGTAAAATCCCAGACACCATGTAATCGTTTGTACCAGGAATATCTTTGGCTTGAATAAAACGA
The DNA here is from genome assembly GCA_009936455.2 of Tomocerus minor. Lineage (NCBI taxonomy): Eukaryota > Metazoa > Arthropoda > Collembola > Entomobryomorpha > Tomoceridae > Tomocerus > Tomocerus minor. The sequence goes on from JAAAYG020006235.1 coordinate 21,012, forward strand.
ACGACCCCATCGACAGCCTGTAAAGTATATATAAAAGGTAGAAATATTCAAAAAAACATTCTTAAAAGTAATTCCTGAAAACCATTCTTAAAAACCCAATAAGGATGAAAGGGGATACCATTGCTTCAGAGATATCGACCGAGTCTAACTCTGCCCTTGCAACAGAAGTCAATACAAAAGCTCCGAACAATTCATTTGGCAAAGCAGGCATATCATTTACGAACTCAGCTTCCCCTATAAAACATAAATACAAATGTAATAATATGTAACCATGCATAATATGTACATGTACATTTTAGTCAAAAATTCATTTATATTTTTCACCTGATGTTTGCAACGGTGACTCCAATTTCGGAATTGCTTTATATAAAGCAGATTTGTCAACATCCTTTTCAAAGCTTTGCATCCCACGGACCAATTTAGGTACTAGATTCTTACTTCCCGATTTCACTGCATCTCTAACCATATCTCCAACTATTTCTAAAATGGCCTGAAAAACAAAACAGTGATGGATAAATAATAATATGGTAAATAAAGTTAATAATTATTTACAGCATTAACTATTTATCTGTACTATGTATTTTAAAATAATTTTCATCCTTTGAATTTGAATACAATGGTATAATTATTTTGTACTATTATTTTAGATCCCAAGTTTTTTAAATTCTCACTTTGTATAAAAGGGACTTTGTCAATGTTCTTCTATAGTGCAGAGAGGTTAACGCTGGATCCTCATTTGGCCGAACTTCTAAATCTAATGCTTCAAAAACTCCCTTTAGTGTATTTACATCTCCCAATTCCTTGTCAAAGAGGAAAATTTCTGTTCCAGTGGCATGGACCTTCAATTCGATTTTGATGGACACAGTTTCATTATCATTTACATTGCATTACATTATCTCTTTTAATGATTGATTATATTAATGTTTTTCAGGGTAGGAAATAAAGACATTACGAAATCTGGAGAAATGCCTCCGTAAACAATGCGGGGTTTTTCTATCACTTTAAAATTTCTATCTGGAGCTATTTTAATTAAAATGGCTGCATTTACATAGGCGTGAGAATTTTGATATCGGCGGGAAATCTGAAAGAATTTTAAGTAATTTGCAACATTTTAATTGTAATTAAAAATTTTCACGACTGTTGAGTTGTAATAATAATTTTTTAGTTTTACCTTAAATGAGTTGAAATGGTATTCTTCAGATCTTTTAGGTAGGTGAACAGAAATGATCACTCTCCCACTCATGTCAATATTAAGAAACTCCGTTGGTGTTAGTGGCCTTAACTGAGCGTATTGAGCAGCTGCAAATGTTATGTAATTAAAAACATCATGTAGTGTTATTTATGGGCAGCAGGAAAAGTAAATTCAATTGTTAATTATCTATTGCCTTTTTGGAAACGAGAAACTCGCATTAAATTAAGTAAAAAAGGCAAAACACTACAAGTAAAACAATTGGGAATACATTAAAATATGTGGGCATTACAAATGATTATTTTTGCTCCAATTCCTTCCAGTAAAACAAAGATGTCGGATGCAAAGTTTCGGTTGATATGCTTCAGCATTAGGTTTCCACCTATAGTTCCAATCTAAAACCAAAATTAATTTTTAAAATTGACATTATAAATAAAATATTTCCGTTGTAAATTTTTATTCTAAAACTTTTAAACCCATAACGTTTAAAATTATTTTATGAGGGGCTTTCTTTTAAAATATACTTGAACAGCTAATAAGCCTTTCTTTGATTAGTAACTCAGCATATACGTACATTTCGCACTGCATTATTCGCAACTCTTTGTAAATGCAGACCCATTTTCTTCATATAGTTGTAGCCGTCCATATCCGATATTTTTTCAAATACTTCAATTATAGACACTAAAGTCAGACAACTTCCAATGGATATTCCCTCTGCTCCCAAAGAATACTTCGTTAATTCAGCTACGTTGCTTATATCTAAATAAATATTTGCAGGAGCAATGGGTAGCACACCTAAGTAATATAAATACAAAAATATCAAATAGAAAGGTAGGTAATAAATATTTAAATCTCTAACACTAATTCACTGAGTATAAACAACAAAAGGCAATAAAATGCATAAAAATCTTTACAAATAAAATGATTTCAATTTGTTGTGAGGGTGGGAAAGTATTGTATACCTGAACCCGTGTTGCCAGCAACAATTCTATAAGTTTTTCCTGAACTTTTAAAGGAATGAAGTTTTGATAAAGCTTCGTTGAGAGTCGTAACTTTTATCCAGACTTGACCAGTAGGAGTCACCATTTGGAAATCGGTACTGGTCGAAGGGAATCCAGGAGATGCTTCTATAGCTCTTGTAGCATTTATAATGGGACAAGGATAAGCCAAACAATCCTGGATACAGAAAACATGAAATAATACAGTTGTCAACATAAATATACAAACGAGCAATCTTAATTGTACGCATCTTGTAATCTGTAACATTTTTGCTCACTTCAATATCCTGCGTTTGTTGTATTTCTGCTGATGCGTCAATAGCAAATGAGCAAAAAGCATCCAATATGGGGCGATAACCGGTACAACGACAAATATTACCATCCAGATTATTTTCTACATCTCGGGTATTAATGTCCGACTTAGTTTCAAGTAAACTATAGAAATCAATCACATTTAAATCAATAATTGCTAAACAGATTCAGTCATTTCTTAAAATAGTCCAATAAACAATTTTTAGAATTCTTATAGTATATGAAGACTGAAGACAATAAAAAACAAAATATTATTAATTACTTTGTTGCATTGATATTCATATTAAACAATCCATTTTTCAAAAACTGACCTGTACATGCTCATTGTCATTCCTGGGGTACAAAACCCACATTGTGTTCCCCCGAATTTTACTAATCGTTGCTGAACAGGATGGTAGCCATCTTTTTTGTTACCAAGTGATTCAATAGTCGATATGTCCCATCCGTTACATCGAAACAAGGGAATAAGACACTAAAATATATTTGAATTACCTAGTCATTAATTAAGGAAAATTATAATTACGTTCCAGTGTCAATTTGGAAAGAGATTTTCTTACCGAATTGACTGCTTTTGCAATGGAGTCTCCTGTTTTAGGATCCGTCTTCCGTACTGTGACAATGCAAACCCCACAACCTCCTTCTCTGCACATATACTTCGTGCCTTTCAGACCCGCTTCATCTCGGATGAAATCCACCAATTTGGATTCAGGTGTGTATTTGTCTGTTGATGAAACTAAACAAATGAACAAAAATTAGGTTGGTTGTATTTAAATGTTATTTTGAGTGTATAAAATAAGAAAATAAAAAAATTTAAATTTTATTAATTAATAAACAAAATAAAATAACAAAATGAAGAAGTCTCACTTTTGTACTCTTTCCCATTTATCAAAAATCGAACATTGTCCTCACTGGAATATTTTTTTAGTTAGTTTAATTGGCACGTATATTTCAGCAGTATATAGTTATATATTATTATAGTGAAACATAGGAGTAATTGTGTCAGAACCTTTTTCCTGGCTTATGTCCTGCACCCCAACGTCTGAAAAACATTTCAAGGCTATCCTTTGAACGGAGATTGAAGAGAGGGAGAACAGATGAGAATTGGCTTAAATTGCATTAGGCTAATATTTTATTTTTTCCGTGGTGCAATTAAAACAAATAATTGCTATAATTTAATTCACGAACACTATTAAAATAATTTGTACTAAGTTTTCTTAAAGGTTAATGTCACAGTTATCAATATGAAATTATAAAAGACAAATCTGGAATAATGGACGGAATAAATGGATTGCCCACAGCTTTTACTAAATGAAAGAGAGTTTAAGAATAAGAAAATAGAAATATCTCCTATGTACAAAACGAGTAAATGCTTTACAAGACGCTCAAGAAAAAGGTGAAATTAGAGCAAGTAATTATTTGCAATTTAGCAATACATGTGTAGTGCTGATTTTATAGTACTACATGCTTCAGATATGAATAAGTATATGCTGTATATAGTCGGTACAGTTATAGTACAGAATAAATAATTGTTTATTTATTTAATAACGCAGCATGAGTACACACATGCAGACACACCTACAAGAATTAGTAAAAAGTGAGTGAGGGGCACCAACCAAAACGGATAAATGTGTAAAACAGTTTCCAATGCATCTACGCCTTTACGTCAGTAAATTAAACTTGTTCGCCGACATAAGCTTGAGGAATTCCTACCTTCATACACATATGAAATATTATGTAGCAGGCAAGAATTAAAAAAAACTGATGCATTACCATTAAAAGTTTTAAACTTATCTTAATTCTACGCTACAATACGCGCACTAATTATTTTCCTTGTATGCTCTATTTATACGATATGTATCATAGTAAAAATAATCATGACTGGTCGGTAGCTAGATTTTAACATATAGGTAATTTAGATTTTAGAACCATTTTTGATTATGGGTTATTTATTAGCTACCATAAAATCCTTCTTTCATATAATGTTTATAATAACCTTACATTTATTTGTATACAGAGATTAGCGTGTTAAATATATCAGTTCAAGAAAATTCACTTTAGGCTATGGACATACATTATTTCTATTTGATATTTCTATATGAAGATTTCAATCTCGCATACAAAAAATAACTATCTATTTTGTATATAAATTAATAATTTAGTTAAAAACATAAAATAATGGTAAACTAATAATATATTTTGGTGATGAATTAAGGGAAGTTAATGTATAACATGATATAACTAATAGTGGAATTAAAAATGCGCATTCCTTTTATGGTGAAATATTTTTCTGGTTGACTTTTAAGAGAAATATTTGGTAGTCATAAATCATTTGTCATTTTAACACGCATCCAAGTGATTGCAGCTATACTGATACGTCAGAATCAATGTTAAATTAAATATTTTCGCTTACGAAAGACAAAGCAATTATCTTATCGTCAATCTACTACCAACTACGTTAATACAACTGTGCAATCAAGTATATTTTACAATGTGCAATTTGACTTTTTTTCCTTTTATAGTTCAAAGCGAACTTCACATACTTTAAATAAAAAATGTCTTTATTTAGGTGAAATATTTCTTCCAAATTGTGGACATGAAATTATGTAGTAATATATAAGTAATAGTAATAAGCAATAATTGTTTTATTATCCATTTAATTTAAATAGATAGCCGTAAAATACTTACACTTAACCAATTAACACAATTTAATTATTATTAGGATCTTACAATCCATTCGCGAAATAAATGTATTTAAAAAATATAAATATAATATGCATGACAAGTGTACAAGGTAAAATATATATTTACTTGGTTGCACCTTTATAAATTATTGTTGCACAACAAATGAAAAGTTATAGGTACAAAACATCTAATTATAATTATTTTTTCCCATTTGATGAATGAATCTAAAAATATAATTTAAATTACGTTATATTGTGATAACTAAAATATCGATTTACTGTTTGATATTGCGACACAGCGTACCTTTATATAATTCGGGCATTGAAACAGATATGCCAATTAGTGCCAAAAGTTTGTTATGTGATTTAAGTAATAAACAATACTTACAGAACAGGCAACAATTATTTACAATAAGAAATCAGAACTGGAAGTCCATGAATGTCTCAATACATCCTCTTGTGTTACCGGTGCATCTAAAAGATAATACAATAGCAAATGCAATATTTTGCATTCTAGCTGCTTTGATAATAAGTTTTTACTTGTGGTATTTAAAAAAAGTAACAATAGTTACCTAATTGAAACCATTCGTTGTTACCGCCGTCATTTCTTGCACTAGTTATGGCATTTTTTAAGGCAAATAGAACGGCAACACTTGCACAAGTTGGGGGTTCAGCCACGGCTTTTGATTCCATTAAAATTTCAGAAAAAAGTTAATTATAAAGGCCAAACGTTGCAAGATGCTTCAATTAATATTCTATTTTGATACAAATGTTAACACAGTACAAACCTTTGGAACGCAATACTCCAACAGGATTAGAAGCACCATGCAGCAGTGTAATCCGGAAATCTTCTGGCACACCTTTGGATGCCGGAGGCTTGTAGTTCTATACAATAATTTCCATCAACCATTAATACTTTATTTAATAATAACATTATTATTTTTCTTAAAATAAACAAAGACTTTGTATAGGGAAATGTGATGTACATGTATTGATTGAAGCGAAAATAAT
>JAAAYG020006246.1:0-27200 GCA_009936455.2 Tomocerus minor
ATAATAGTTTTGCAATTTCTCCGTTTTAGTTTGGTTTTTGCTCACTGGCTACCTGCTATGTGAGCTCATGGAATTGCAATCTGTTCGTTCATTACTCCTTAATCCCAACTTCTGAAATACGAACGTTTGGATTGAAGTTGACTTAAAGATGTGAAAACATTCCAAACATAATAGGCTTCGGAACAGGGGGGGGCGTGAGGTGACCCCTCTAAAAACTGATTAATGAAAAAAGAAAATTGACTGTACTATTTTTCATGCAATTTAGACATGAAATCTTAAAAGCATTCGCACGAATGAAACCAATTCGTTAGACTTGAAACAGCCAAACATTTTTACGCTTCGCTTAGCCCTTTGTACGATGTGAATGTTTCACTGTTAAAAATGATTAAAGCTGTACTGTTTTTTCATTTGTTGATTTCGATCCCCCCTCCCCGGGACTTTCCCGTGGTTTCAAAGAATAATATATATTCATTTAACTAAAATAATATTGGAGGGATTTTAGGCCAGTAATCTATAATTAGTCTATAACTATAATTAGTCCCAGTAAACTTGTGAATTAGTTTAAGGAGGGGCTGACATGATTTCCAGACCGGATTCAAGGTAAGCGGCTTAATATCGAGCAATAAAATAAACATTTTTGAAATCTGCTCATATTTTTCGAGGGCACATGTTTCCACCATTTTCAAAAATAAAATCCTGGACAGGAAAAATTTAGGGTTTTTTGGAGTGGGGGGAATGCATTGAAAAAATATATTTCGACTTTTAGCGTATATTTAATCATTTATCGCTTAAATCGGACACCTGTGCCCTAGAGAATTTTTTTTGATATTTTTTGCGGCCACGTACGTTTTCCCAAACTGTCGGAATTTGGGCTGGAAAATTTTGCGCTTGAAATTAGACTCAACGCAACGCCACGGCGGCGGCAAAACGACACATATAATCCGCTTAGGAAACTTTTAAAACTCTTGTGTATAACATCTAACAGAATCCTGTCATGTACCTACTTCTTAAATATATAGGGAAAGTGAGAAATTATCATGTGATAAAAAATTCACTTTAAAATAGATATTCACAACTAATGCATTATGTTTGACTACAGTATCGGGAGGGGTAGTACCTAGTAATACACGGGAGGGATACTACCTTGTAATACACGGGAGGGGTAATACCTAGTAATACACGGGAGGGATACTACCTTGTAATACACGGGAGGGGTAGTACTTAGTAATACACGGGAGGGATACTACATAGTAATACACGGGCGGGATACTACCTAGTAATACACGGGCGGGATACTACCTTGTAATACACGGGAGGGGTAGTACCTAGTAATACACGGGAAGGATACTATCTAGTAATACACGGAAGGGATACTACCTAATATACGGAAAGGATACTGCCTAGTAATACACGAAAGGGATGCTACTTCTTAGCAATACACGGGAGGGATACTATGTAGGAATTTTGAAAATTTTGTATTTTTGACCGAAAATGAGTATAATATAGTCTAATAATTACTGTAAAAAATTGTGGGTATTTTACACAAATTCTCCTTTTCTTACATTTTGGTTGGGATGGCTTTAACCCCCCCCCCTCAATACGTGCTTTGGCTACAACAGAATTGCAGGGATAAATTGAGACTAGAATAAAATATCTGGGTTCAAGTAAGCTTGGGAATAACTTGCATTGAATTACGTATTTTACGTAAGCTACAACCTGCAAACAAAGGTCAAGGATTTATTTTCAAAAACCATGCAAAATGATTGGCTACGACGTTAATGGACAGGTAATAAAACAGTATCTGTGAAATGTTATTCATTGATTTTCCACTTTATATGTATTAGAGTCTCTTCTGTCTTGAAAGAATGCATATCGGATGAATTGCTTTTATGCAGATTGCAGAAATGGGTGCAGGTGTGCATTTGGAATTTGGATCTCTTGTGATTTAAAGAAAAATGAGGATGAGCATGATGATAAAGAGGAAGGTAAGGTTAAGGTAGTACAACAGAATCGAGTATGACGATGCGATGATGAAGAAGAGTCGACTGCCGGACAGAGCAACTTACTGACTGTATAGATGTATGAAGAAGTGAGTGAGTGTACCGTACTGTGTATTTAGGGAGCAGGCAGGAATACGTCCGCGTACATAATGCATAATAGTCGTCCGTATGAATAAAAGTATAGCGAGTGGGTTCTGTCTTCGGAAGATGGGTATAGGAGGGCTAGCTGGTATTGCTATGAGTGTGAGTATGACTAGTGCAGTGAAGTGAACTGACTTGGACTTGATAACCACGCCATTGCAAAAGTTCTACAGCAACTCACTCACAACAGCTTATTGCCCATTTTGCCGCATTACTCATCCCTACGCCAGGCAAAACTACAAACGAAGCACCTTTACTTTTAGTTGTTCGTGTCGGTGAACAGTGAAACGTCAGGTCAGAGTTGACTTTGGCCTGAGGAATTCTATTCTTAAGTCGATTAGCATAATATTTAAATCTAGTTAGCTTGTTAGTGAACATCTCCGTCCTTTTTTTATTTTTCAGTCATCACCAAGTGTTTGTGCATAAAATAACTGATAGCTGTTCACGTTCAACTTTTGACGTTCTCAATCAGTTTTAACTTATTTACTCTATTTGTATAGGTAAACTGGATTTTGTCCATTTCTTATTTTTTGATTCTTCAATTGTGGTTGTCCGTATTTATTGCTTTGATCAAAATTAATATTGTCCATGATGATGTTAAGTTTTTAATCCGTTACTGTCGCTCGCTAGTACTTTTCTATAAGGTGTAAGTTAGGGCACTCTTAGCTATAGTAGCAAAAAAGCATCATAAATACTATTGTCATTTACTGAGTCTTCATTCAACATTCAACAGTTATTACTAGCCTGGCTGGACATTGACACTAATCAGTAGAAGACGAATACAACTCTCAACACGACTGACAGGGATCGATCCAGCCAACATTTTCTTTTGTCAGTCCGCGGCGGTAGTCATTCGTACAATTGACTATCGCGACAACGGCGTCATTTTATTTCCGAACCATTCCCGTTTGTTAACCACAAAAACAAACGGAAACACATCAATAATCAACAATTTATCTCGGACACCGACTGGATATCGTAAGTCCAAACTCATTTCATCTTTTCACTTTGATGTGGTTTTCACTTTCAACATGTCATACTGCCATTATCGTAGAATGTTAAGCATCAACACAATTTCGACGTTTTCAATCCATAATTCCACGTTTGAAGTATTTTACGCATTTTCTTTCGAATATCAATAGAGTTTTTAATTTTCTGCACTGACTAGTTTTTTCAATAAAATAATCCACTGGTTTTCGATAGCAATTTCTACACGATAATCTTAATTTTTCACTCAATAATTTATTATTATTTGCTTCATTTTCACTGCAATGATTACTATGTAAGTAATTACTTACTATGATATCGACCTTTGAAGTAAATAGATAAATTATTAGTATGCAGTTTTAGTTTTGCTTAGCGATGATAAGGGATTATCTGTTTGTTGAAAAACTGGGGAAACGTAAACATGAAATAGGAAAATAATCAAAATAGTACTAACACTATTGACATGGTACTTTAGGAGGCTGGTAACAAGTCCAGAAACTGCTGATTGGTGTCGTCATAATCGTAATCCAACCAACTTGGTTCTCCATTACTTGAAAAAATAATTTGTGTTTTTCAATCATCAAGTCATCCCAGACGAACTTACCGTGGTAAAAATTTTCCCTCTTACAAAGGATTTTGGTTGACCGAGAAAATTGTTTGGTTAAAGATTTGTATGGTTGGGTGTTTTAGATACACGGGGGGTTCGTGTGGGTGTTTTTGGTACTAACTGGTCTAAATGGTGACGAGTAGACAGGATGTCGGGGAATCCGGGGCCTATAGCGTCCACAAAAGGGGAATCAACCTCAAGCAAAACAACCAAGTCTGGCTACGACCATTTAGATATTAATAAACTTTACAAGGTAATAATCGAGTAAAATATTCATCGTATTCTAGTAAATCTGAGGTTTTCCTTATGAAAGTGCTCTAGTTGTTGACTGATTTTAATGCTGATGTGTTCAGGGAAAGTCTACAGAGCCGGTCGCCAAAACAGTAACACAGAAACATGGAATGCAAACTTTGGGCAAAGCTCCTCCCGCTAGAAGACCTGGCAATCTCACAGCAGTAAAATCCGACAGTGCATCAAACGACGTCAGTTCCTCTCCATCTGTTCCACAGATATCATCTTCTGCAGCTCCTACTCTCGGACAAGGGCAACCTCATCCACCTCCAGGATGGGCCAATACTCTTCCTCATCCACCCGGTCCCCCATCACCTCACAATGTTCCCAGTGTTCCCACAACAGGGCAACCTGTACACGTAAGAACCAACAACCACCTTCATTGCATTTATTTTCCTTTCATTTTCTTCAGTTTTGTCTCCAATGATGGATTTTAGTGGGGTAGATTCAATCGTTGACGACTTTTTTAACCACCCACTTTATATGTAACAAATTTTATCCGTAACCACAGAATGACTTTGTGGGATTTTCCATCTATTTACTAATCATTGTTTTTACTAATTGGGGATGTCATAATTACTACGCAGGAGAAAAATTGGAGCGGTGGGCCAGAAAGAAGTGGCAACTTCCCATCTCAGAGATTTGCACAGGAATTTCCTACATTGGATTCGGGAGGAGATGCACCGAAGATTCCACAAACAAATTCAATTGGTCCTCCAACACCAGCTTCAGGTCCACAGTCAGTTTCAAAACCACACGACAGTCAGTATGGTCCAGGACCAATTCTAAGGCCTCAGAGTGAGTCTTCCTTCAACTTCTTCTTGTCTAAATCATGTTTGAGATTAGGGAAAGGTAATAAACATGATGTGTTTTATTTATGTGCAGCCGAAGGGAGTTGGATCCAGGGGGGAGGAAGGAATATGCAAAGACCTCCCGGTCCAGTACCTCCATCAAACGCCCCTGCAAGAGACTACGGTCCTGTCCCAGGTGAGATTCCCTAAACAATTGGCCAATTGACAATTAAAAATTCATTCATTTTTGAATTTACTCTACTTGATCTTAAACAAGTTGGTAAATCTGTGAACTTGTGAGGAGATAAAAGTTCAATAGTGGACATACACTGTTTATTTTTTTGGATCATTTAGAGAAACTTAAACTAAGTTAAAATATCTGCTGTGTGTGCCGAACTAGTATGAACAGTACAGAAATCAGAATTTATAAACATGACAAAATACAATTTAAAAATCCGTTCTATTATTTATTTAAATCAGTTTTCCAACATATTTACTGAATAGGAGTTTTTTTGTAGATTTTGAATCTGAATGAAAATGTAATTGTTTTCCCCTAAAATTGTTAGCTCTTGTCGTAACTTTTTAGATTTCCTTTTCTTAACATCTAGCATGATTTTTATTTTTGGTTTCAGAACGTGTCTTGGGAGGCCCGACACCGCCACCAATGTCTCTGGGCCAGGGAGGCCCTGCTCCACCTCCATTAGGGGCATACCCTATGCAGTTCAGGGGAATGGGTCCTCCACCACCATATGTAACTAATTAATTCATCAAATTAATTTTTTGTTCCTTATTTTTTCAATTATCGAATTAGTAGTTAATGTGGTTTGAATGTGGACAGATGTACCAAAATTCCGGGCCACCTCAAGGTCCAGGAGGATTCTATCCCCCCGGTCCAGGAATGCCACCTCGCTACGGAATGCCAATTCCACCCGGCGCCCCTCCGCCACCTGGAAGCCATCCACCAGACGGACCCAGAGAACCCGGACGAAATCGTGGTCCCCCGCCTCAGGCTCGCCCTGGCTCCCACTTCACTGCGAATCCCATTATTAAGCAGGAGGATCTGGAACGCATGGACGAATTAGCACAAGACGGAGGCTGGGCTTCGACGATGGACGACGTTGACTACAACAAAAAAATTAACTTCGAAGATGAGGAGGAAGAGCGACGAGAGGGAGGCGGCAGCGGCGGTGTTGGTGGCGGCGGTAGCGCTAATGCTGGGGCATTCAAGGCTCCGCCGTTGCGGGTAGAGCGAAAGGAAGAAGAACGTGAACGGCGGCATGTCAATGCGAAGAATATCGAAAGGCAGCCAAGTATTAGCGAAAGAGATCACGAAAGAGAGCGAGAGCCACGATTTGATAATCGGGAGCGTGAACACAGTTTTGACCATCCGGAGAATGATGAAGATTGGAAGAGAAATCGCAACAATGTTCCATTTGAAAAAGATCGAGGAAATCGAAGAAATCGTGATGATGATTGGCGAAGGTTAGTTATTATCCCAAAAATTGAATATTTTTGCATTTGAAATTATTTTTTATTTGGAATGTACTAAAGTTGATGTAATTGTTGTACAGTGGGAATAATAGGTTTGAAGAAGATAGAAATAAGAAGGTAGCCCCTGTAATTATTAATAGGCAAGACGCAAGAGCTGCTCCAGACTTTTCGAATAAGTATAGTAACATAGCCCCTCGCTTTTTACGGCAACAGCAGCATGGAAATCAACAGCCGACCTACCCGCAACAACCTCCAAATCAACGCCAGACTCCTAGTCCTGTCTCAATCTCAACAAACACAGCAGGTACGCTCATTTTACACCTCTCTCAATGACCAAGTAATTCTGACTTTATTTAATGATGTTTATATTGATGGCGTAGACGACTCATTGACGACTCACTTAACCACCCACTTAGACTGAAAATAAATTATGTCGTAGAATTAATCTTAGAATCTTTAAAAATGAAGAATGCTAATATTTGAGGCTGTGTTTTTTGCTAATAGGAAAAGAACGGGAAAATCGCGAGTTCAGAGAAAATCGAGAGTGGGAGCGAGATCCTAATCGAGATCGTCCACCAAGTCGAGATATGAATTTCAAAATTTTAGACAGAAGGCGAGTAGATAGTGAAACGAATAGAGAGGGAAACCGAGACGGCAACAAGCGTTTCGGCAATGTTAACGAATACGATTCTAATCTCAGGCAAGTTTTATCAAAGTGTTTTATGATATTTTTGAAAGGAATTTTTATTTTTTTTGTATGCAACATGTAATGTTAATGTTTTTGGGATTTAATCAATGAGCAGAAATGAAAGATTTCAAGAGAAGGACCAAAGTAAAAATTCTCGATTTGGACCGTCTGACTTTCAAAGGGAAAGAAGTAAAGAAAGTGATGAAAGTAAATCTCCCAACTCGGCGTCAACGGCGAGTACTAAGGGAGCTGAACTAGAACGATCTGAACAATCAATAGACTCTAAGGAATCTTCACGGAAGCAGGAGGAGAGTAAACTATCATTCCGAGGTAAACAAGAATTCACTTCATGGGCCGATGAAGTGGACGACGACGAATTCAATCGCGAGGCTGAAGACAGCGCTATGAGAAAGTCAGCTAAAGAAAATGCTCTCGCCTCACAACCCAAAAGAGAATTCCCGAAATCAGACGAAAGAGACAGAACGGGCAAAGACTTTGCTCACCGCAGAGTCTACATCCAACAAAGAAAAGTCGAGGACATGAGAACTCAAAAGGTAACACATTTTATTCCTTGGTCCTTGGTAGCATGATGGAATTTCGAATTCAATACACTTTTTATTTTTAAAATTATATTTAAAATACGAAGTAAGTTTTTTGAAAAAGCGTTTCTTAAGCGTTCAAAGTAGATTTTTTGTGCAAGTTTGTGAGGATTTAGTGTGGCGCATTGTGCTCCGACTGAGACAAAGACAGCTGTATATGTAGAGAATTTGTTTGTTTATGTCACTCTAGGAAGGTAGATTATATATATATAGTAGATACATGCCATTGTATTTGTGATGCTGATGATTGGAATATTTATTTATAGCCCGACCCACAGCCAGAACTGAAGCAAGCAACTGAGCCGGTGAAACAAGACAAACCTGTTGATAAGTCAAAGCCCACGTCAGTGTGGGGTGACCGAGAAAATCAGCGTGAAAGACTAAAGCAAGAAAATGATGGTCCGTCGTCTCAACCCAAAGAATCAGAAGCCAGGTCGCCGTCAATTGAAAAAGAGGCGCGGAAGTCAGCAGAGAAAGAGTCGGCTCCCCAAAAAGCAGAAAACACGCAAAAACAAAGTAGCGAACAAAATGCGAATGAAAAAATGGAAAAACGCTCGGGAGAGAAAGAAGGAAAAGAGAGAGAGCGGCGAGAGAGTCGTGACAAGTTGGAGCGTGTCGATCAGAAATCGTTTGAAAGGCCAATGCCCAAGCAAGATTCCCGTTTTGATCGAGGTGCTCCAGGCTCTGAGCGCGAGCGGATGATGGACAGAGAGCGCCATGAACACGGAATGGACAGAAGTGCAATAAACCGCCCCAATGAGCGGGATCGACACAACATGGACAGAAACTACGAGCGCCACATGGGAGAGCGACAAGACAACCGGGAGAGAAACGAGCGCGGCGGCGAGAGAAATCGTGATACTGACAGGAGAGATCGCAATGCAGATCGACCGATTCTAGACCGAGAACGGGCAAGTGTCCCTGAACGCCCGATGGATCGTCAAGGGGATCGTCGAGATCGTGATCGAGACATGCACCACAATCGGGAGAAAGGCAAAGGTCGTCGCTGGGATTATGAGAAGAGAGACAGTCGCGACACCCGAACTCCCGACAGAGACTACAACTCCGGACGCAACAACGCAGAGTCCTCCTATGGCCCACCCATGAGTCTCCCAAATGAAAAAACTCAGCACGAAAGAGAAAAAGATATTGACAGTCACAAAGCTAAGGATGTCAAGTCCTTGGATAAATTCAAAAGCAATGAGAAAATTGACTCTTTCAAAGATTCCAATGTCAAGGAGAAGAGTGCCGAAAAGGAAGGAAGCGGGAAGGAGGGTGTTGCTGAGCGAGAGAGGGACAAAGAGCGCGAAGACAGCCGCGGCAAGGATACCGACAAAATCAGAGACAGCAAAGACATGGATCGACGCGAGAAAAGCGATCGAGAGGACTTGGATGATCGAAGAGACAATAAAAGTCAACGCGGTGGCCGAAATCGAGAACGTGGAGGGTATGGTCCATATCAAGCTAGGTTGGCTTTTTGCTCTCCTACTTTTTGGAGGTTGTTCTTGGGCAGTTTGACTGGAAACAACTTGGAAACTAGAATTTTATCATTTCATTATTGTTTATTACTTATGTAATGTTTGTAAGTTTTTGTCAAATGGGAATTCTTGTACGTTTTGACCTCTATGGAATTTATGGAGAGCTTTGCCTATAAATTCCATATTTTCCAAGCAAACTGTCTAATGGGTTTCGACAGAAGAATTTTAATTGTTTTTGGGTTTTTCAGAGGAGCGTGGGAATCTTCTTCTGCAAGGCCTGGAACCCGAGGCGGGAGAGGAGCCAAAACAGGACGTGGCAGTAATTCTTCTTCGGGATTCTATGACAGACCAGCTTCGAAACGAAGCGACTCGGAAAGAGAAAGAGATGATAAGGATTCTGTCAAAGACGAAGGTCACCAAGAACAGGATATTACCAAAGATAAAAAGACAGAGAAAGTTGAGAACCAAGAGAAGAAAGATGGAAGCATGGACGATATCAGTAAATCCAAAAGAGATAAAGACAAGGACGCCTCCAATGACTCTTCGAAGAAAATTGCAAAGTCTCCTTCCACAAGCAAAAGAAATATGCGGGGATCCAGCCGTCTTCAAGGCTATGGCCCTCCTTCTGACAAAATCCCATTCTCTTCCAACGCTGCTAATAAGGTAATGAAAAATCAAGAAAATTCATCCGAACTCCAAAATTGAAGAATACTCAATTTATTTTGAAATAAATATATATCTTGTACATTTAGTACAGATTAAAGTGGAATTTATGTTTAAAGATACAACTATGATGAATTCAAGGAATTGGCTTAATGAGTGTGACATAATTGTGTAGGATGACGAAAATATGAAAGAGAAATCGTCAGAGCATGCTCCGAGTAAACAGTCTCCTCAAATTTCAACGTCAGGACCAATTCCTCTGATGGAGCTGGGTGAGATATCTCCGCCGAACATGCCCCCTCGCTCCCGGCATGGCTATCAACAAGGCGGTCGTGGAAATCGGAACTCTGTCCCTCCTCGGCTTCAGAGAGACGAACAATACGCTCCGTACAACAGAGGAAGTGGAAATGGGAAGCGAGGGAGCAGAAATAACGATTCTGCGAAGCCGCTAATGAGTCTGAATTCCAACGAACTAGAAAGAGGAGAATGGGAGACGGAATCTGAAAGCGATGACGACTCCAAGAAAAACGGACAAGGAGGATCCTCGAAAGGAAAGAAGGAAAGGTGAGTAGAACGGATGTGTTCTCCATTGACTTGGCTAATTAATATTGCTACGTGCACTGTACAAAGCAATTTTTGCTCGCATGATGATTTTTGTGTTGACCGTACTACTCAATTACAACCCCCCTGGAATTACATTGGTCGAAATTCTTTTTTCTGACCCATTTTTCATGAGTTAACTAATATTTCGTTTTCTTGGCATTAAAAATTGGAATTTCTAGTTTTCTAGTAAAGGGATTTAATCAAGTTTTGGATTAATTTCTTGATTTATTTTGAAAGCGGGTATGTATGTGTACTGGGAGTTTAAATGGGGTAGTACGGTATTTTTTTTGTGCTGTGTTGTTGTTGAACTAATTCACTAAGTCAAACTCTTTGCACCTTTTGTACAAATCGTAGTAGTAAAGGAGGAGTAGCAGAAAAGTATCCTCGTCCTAATCAAAGTCAGAACCAGAATTTGAGTCGGAACTCTGCCAAGCTGTCAGGCTCGACTAATTCAGAGCAAAATAACTCTTCTAACAATCAGGACTCAACTAATAATAATAGTAGAGGAGGGAAAACTAGTGGGGGGCCAATTGGACGGACAGGCGGCTCCAGTGCAGAGACAGATTCATTTTCTGGTGTCATTGGCATGGATTCTCATGAAACAGCCGATAATTCCGACAATGTTGATGGGGATAGTGGGGGCTTCCAGGAGGTGCGCAACAAGAAAAACTTCCCTGCCAAGGACAAGGGCTTCACCGTCTCCAAAACTCCTGCCGCCAGCAGAGCCAGCGAAAAAGTTGTAAAGGGCAGACCTGTCAAAAATCCGCCCTACGAAGCCAGACCCAATCAGAGCAAAGATATCCCGCCACGCTTCTTAGCCAAGGCACACCAACAACAAACTACACCCGGAGGAAAAACCACTGAAGGAAATGGCTCTTTCCCCAAAGGTAAAAAAAATTCAATTCCATTTTTCCAGAGCTGTTAATTAAATAAGAGATTATACGGAACTGGTCCTGGGAATTCTTAACATATGAAAATAGGTTTTAAAACCCAATTTACAAATTGTACAATATTTTTGAGTTTACATTTTGATTATAAAAAAAGTTTAGATTTGTATTAATTTTATATATGAATTATAATTTTAAATAAGTTTTCAAATTGTCTTCCTAAATCTTGTTAGAAATTGAGTGAATGATGAAACTGACGACATAATCAAAATGTTGACATAAAATCACCCACCCACCTTTCCTGATTAACTAATTTTGTTCAAATGTAATTTTTACTAATTCATTCTGGGGCTAATGTGACAATTTTTCTAATTCTCCAACAGAACCGGCGACTCCCCAAGGAAATGCGTGGGAAAAGCCGATCACTGCAAATTTGCGACCAGAACAAGGATCTCATCAATCCATGACTCAGTCCTCGAGCATGGAAAGCAAAGATTCTTTGGATCTGAAAATATCGAGTGTGAACACGTCAATGCCCCACGTGACACCGAAACCTGTAGCATCCCTTCTTGACGGAACTAACCCTCCTGTCAGAACTGTCATTTTTGAAAATACTAACTTGAAGTCTGGAGGGAAATTCACGGATGTGTCGAAAAACACGGCGACGTCCAAGATATCTGAGATGAAGAAAGATGGCGGAAATATCAGCTCTTCCCTTGAAATCGGAAAAGAACTGCCATTGAATTTTGGAAAGGTTCGCATTTTTATTTTTTTGTTTGTTTAGGCATGAGGGGTAACTAGTTCGGATATGTTTTTGTGAGAGGATTGAAATTAACTGGTGATTTATTGTGGTTTTCAGGCTCCTGGAGAAAACAGTCCAGAATTAGACTTTGGCTCTTCCCCATTTGACGACCAATCGAATTCATCTCAATCCGCCCCCTCTCAACAAATTCAATCTCATGCTCCAGCCAAGCCGATGTCGATAACGCAGTCTACGCGATCGTCGTACGTCTCTCATCAACCATCTCCGATTAGTCCCTTGGCTGCAGACTTGAACGAGAAGATCCAATCGGTGAAGAGAGTGTGGGACGTGCCCTCGATGCCGTCTGTGGCGGAACAAACGTCTGTCAGTGGATCTGAAGAGAATTCCTTTCACGGAGGCTTCGGAGCCGAGTCCTTTAAAGGAACTGATTCAACTAATCGAGATTTTACGTAAGAGAGAATTAGACGATCAACAAATATTTTATTATTTGAAGCATGAAGTTGTAGTTATTCATCTGATTATTGCGTATTTAGGCGTTTTTCATGTGATTTTAGGCAATCCCTTCAACAAACGTCGACTGGCTATGCTCCAGGTAGCTCTCCTGCTCTGTCAGCTATCGCCAAACCTGATTCAAGCTCCAGTCCGAACGCCACTACCATGAGACAAGTCAGTCAGGTAATTCACGACTTTCTTCCCTGCATCTTGTGTATGTTCTGTCTCTTGTCAATATCAGCACAGCAGACTTAAAACTAACTCTTCAAAAGTGGGAGTTTCCATTTGCTATTCAACATTCTCTCATATTTTCTCTTTTTAAACAAATTGTGTCGATTTTACTCTATTTTAGATTAAATTGTCAATGAAACGCCATTTGACAATTTAATTGTCAATGAAACGCCATTTGACAATTTAATTGTCAATTAAACGCCATTTGACAATTTAATCAATTGCTGCTCAGTAGTTAGTTGTAATGTATTTCAATGATAATAATGATAAATATAAAGACAGAATACGAATGTTGACATTATTATCACGCACCTTTTCTGGTCCGAATAGAGAATATCTCTGAAAATATTATTATGGGTGTTGAATTTTTGATTAATTGTGGATATTTTTCATCATTCAGCCGGGAAAATCACAGCAAGGTTCAGGAATGGAAAACCAAAGTCATGCGACGTTGTCTTCCCCGTTCAGTGGCTACGCGATGCACCAAGGGGCAACATCTTTCGGCGGGATGCCGGCCGTTCCTTCGCCGCCAACGGTGATGTACGGGGCGTCGCAGCCGCATCTGCACGGAGGCCCGGGCGTCTACCAGACATTTCCACACGACGGTCCTCAAGTGCTGAACACAAACGCCCGCTCCCAGTACGGCCAGTACGCCGGCGCCCAGGCAGCGAACGCGGGGCCCTACGGCTCCCTCTTTCTGACATCCATCGAGTCCTCCTACCAGCCGCTCTCCGTCTCCTCCTACCAACATCAACAAGCCTCACAGGGAGGACCTCCGGGTCCGCCTCAGAATCAGAACAACCGAATTTCTCCCGGGCCATTGACGACATCGGGCGGCGGGAACGCTGTGATGATTAATTCCACATCCAACTCCATGATGAGCATCAAGTCCCAAGTGCAAGGCTCCTCTGGAAATCATCCGAACCTGTCGCACCAGGTCCATCCTGGAGCCCAACAGGCATACTCCCAATTAAGTCACCACCACCACCCTGCAGCTATGCACCCTTCCCACCACATGGGAACTGTGGGGCCCAACAAAGGCGGCTACTCACAGGGTGGCCTCTCCGCACAATCCCAAGTGAGACCCTACTCTCTACTCCATCATTTTATTTACAATTATTTAAGGGGGATCTTTGAAATGAGATAAAAAAAGTTTCTAATATTCATTTAGGCTACTCAATCTTAAAATCAAATCAGATTATTTTTAACCCGCATAAGAAAATGAAAAATCAGTCAATTTTTGATTCAAATCTTTCGAATCGTGTCAACACGATTTTTTCAGATTTAATCGAGAGGAAATCTCGTAGGTCTGATCGATCTCATGTTAATTTATTTTTATTTTTACGATATTATTTTTTTAATTCAAACACAGATAGAAACAAGAATTATTTTTTGTGTAGACTTTCCTTATTTCCACATTTTGAATTGAGTCTAGTCTGGCTAGGTTAGTAGTGCATTATGTTTTAATGTAAATATCAAATTGAAGATTCCCCGCTGGTTCTGGTTGCACATTTGTTATTTTTTAATAATTAAATCTGGTGTATGTTCTTGGGATATAAGAACTTGCGATTTGATTGTTTTCAGCCTCAAGTCTTTATCCCCTTCGACCCCAATCAGCCATCGGTCATTAATTTAGGTCAGAATTACTTATCAACTGGAATTAGAAGTGGGCCACCTGGTGGACCTCCCCCTTCAGCTACTCCTCCAGTCCAAGCCCTGCAAGCATCGTCGTCGTATTATTCTGGATCTTCAGGGAATCAAACAGGTGTATATCCAAGTGGCTCGGCTCAAGGGCAAACGCTGCAACAACTCCAAATTGCCGTTGCACCCAACCCTCAAGCACTGCAGAACTTGCAGAATGCTTCTCAACACTTCAACCTTCAATATCAGTCCCCTCTCAATATTCCTGGATACAACTCACAGGTTAAATATGTCTTTTCTTCTTTCTAGTGCCTTAAAAAACAGTTTTGTCGAGGAATGGCATTTATTTTAAGGTTTCAACTAAAACTGACATTTATTTAAATGTTTTATATACCTCACTAATTAATTAATATAACTAAAATGCCCCTTAGTAATTACTATCTCGACGAAACCGTTTTCCAATTTAAAAATGAATGTGTGTCTCTTTTGTTTTATTATTTGATTTTAAATCATAATGATGAACCGAAAGACATAAACTAAATGTTGACATAATAATCACCCACCTTTCCTGATGATGATTCTCTATTTGAATTTTAAGTTTGGTTTTTGTGTGCTAATAAATTAAAGAAAGTTTTTTTGTACTATTTTTGGGTGTAGGCTGCAGCGGCGACAGTGTCGGCCCTAAATTTAGGAAATCCGTTGGTGAGACCTGGTCAGCATTCGTACATTAAACCGGGAATCGACATGGTACAGACGTCTCAATTAAAGTCCTCTCATGATTCATTAATGAACCAAAGTTGGAACACATCTGCCTTCCAGCTCAACCAAAATTTTCACGGAGGCAACAAGACTGGAAACATTTCTGACCGAAACAACGTGAACAATATGAACAACCAGCGGAAGGGCAATAATCACATGCCAAGCATGGGATCGATGAATAAATATTCCAATCCAGGCTATCCTGGCCAGGTCAGGGCAATTAATATCTCTCATTTGAATTTTAGATTTAGAATTTAAGTGTTGATGTGTGAGTGTGTGATTAATGTGGGTGTTTTGTATTGCAGAAGGGTGGAGGACGATACTCAGCTCCGGGGCCGATTCAGAGACCAATCTCGACGTCGCCGTCAACAGGGCCGGGAGGAGTACCGTCTTCATCCCACTCTCTACCAGCTAGTGTGAGTATGACCTTTGTTTGACCTTTGTTCTTTTATTTAATGATGATTATAATGGTGGTAGTGGTAAATGTGTGTGTATAAGGCATAAAAAGTAATTGTTTGTGAAATGAAAAAACAGGAAAGCACTTAAGGTGGTCCGGAGGAGGAGAGGAGGGGCTGTTGAAGCAGCTGATAAGAACGGAGGCTGGAGAGCAGAAGGACGACCCCTACTAGCAGCGACTACTAATCCCGACCACCACATTCTCCCTGGCGGCTCAAGACCCGACAACCTTGGCATCCCCACCACTAAAAAGAAGGAGACGCACTCTGGCAAGGCCCACCCACCCGACAACTGAACTCTCTCCCTCGAAAAAGGCTCTTTGTGGGAAGTGAAGAGCTGAGGTGTGAGGGTGACGTTGAAGAAGTTGGTTGTTGGAGGAGGAGCTGAGGCCAAGAAAACAGAAGAAGCCAATTTGGTCGGGCGTCCCCCTTGGGCCGCTATGTAAAGTAACTTACCGTAACGTAAAAAAAGTAAATTCAATTACACTTACACTGGCGAAGTGGGGAATGGAAGGGGATTCCCCCCACTCTCGCCCAGTTTCCTTTCCCTATTAAGATGTATTATTCAATTTTCAAGAGTTTCGTCTGTAGGCAGACGAGGCCCTTTAACCACACATAAAAACTTCTGCATTCAAAACGGAAAAGTTGTACACAAATTGTAATTGCTTGACTCATTTTGGCCTAGAGGGCCGCGTTTGTTAGTGCAGTTTCTCTATCTATAGACAACAAGCTGATTCGGATATTTCTTCGGATTGCTGGCGTGCTTATAATGTGGCAGGAGCGGTTGTGGCCTCCCCCTCCCCATTGGCCCCACCCACCCCCGCCACATCTACTCCTCTACTACTACTACTACTACAGCAGTTTATGTACTTGTACTACTACTACGTCTCCACATTACACATCCAGCAACCAATATCTAAAAACTAAATCCAGGTGTGTATGTATCTATCAAATTGAATCTTTTGGGATTTCCAACGAAGAAGAAAACAATACTGCTATACTACTACACAGATACGTACAATATACATACACTCGTAAGAATAAGAAATAAAATTGGTTTGTCGTTTGTGTTGTGACATGGCCATCATCCCGCCCGCCCTTCTGTCAGTCAGTCGCCGCTCACCCCGTCACCCACACTCCAACCCCACCACACATCACACACACCAACCAACCAACCAAACAACCACTACTGAATAAGTAAATGGATAAAACAGAAATAAACTCATGATCTGCTATGATGCCCTAATTAAAAGAGGCGTAGCTAGAGAGAGAGAGAGAGATGACACAGACAGACGAATTGACTGACAGACGGGGATGTGTGAAGTGAAGCTGAGAACTACTCTCTCCAGTTGCACATGAATGACATGACATGACATTGTTGCGGTGTGAGAAATTACTACTAATTGTTTTCTAATTATATTGATGTATTATTGATGAGTTGTTGTGTGGGCATGAGAGTGCTCCCCGCAATGCGTAAACATGGTAAATAAGTAAGCATTATGATTTTATAGCTACACCCCCTCAACTACATACAATACAATACAATACAACTACACTACTACTACTACGTCAAAGAATATTATGTTTTCTCCCCTCATTCAAAGGCCTTCTCTTATCTTCAATTACGTAAGGAAAGACCTTCCCCCAATCCCCACCCCTCAATAATGTTTTACACCATTTGTAGTTCTATTTAAATTTCCTGTAGGATGACGATACGATATGAAATAAATTAAAAACTAAACTATGTAACTTATGAGGGGTCACACTCAATAAAATAAGTGAACGTATTGTCTCAAATCCTCACTCGAGCTAATCAACTTTTATTATTATTACTATTACACACACACAATTAATATTTAGCTATTTTAGCTACGCTACACAACTCAATCCTAGTTAAGCCTAGCTCATCCAATAATATTTCTTTTTCAGCAATTTTATTTGTGTATTCTTGTGATAGCATAAAGACAGATTTTTATTTCTAAATCCTAAATAAACCTTGTAATAAATCACTTTTTTAGTTTATAGTAACATAAAAATCGTTAGCATTTGCACTTATTAGATAGGCCAATACGTTGTCCCCATATTCTCCCACTCGTTTAGTTTTACTTTCAATAATAGCACAGCCAGCAGTCCTATGTTTTAAAAATAATTCTAAAAAGTAATTCAACCGGATGTTTCTCGTTTTAAAAGAATCAACTTTTGATTTTTGTAGTATTTGGCTAGGTTCATAAACATATTCTGATAAATTGTTGAACAAAAGATTTTAAAACCTTATCTTGTGATGCAGTAGGATGGAAAAAATGAATATGCATCTCTGTAGGTAGGTCATCTCATGGTTTATTCTTGAAAGAGTGCTTGCATAATATAAATATTTTGAGTTAAGACGAGAAAGGTCGCTGGAGAAGGCCTATAGGCGGTTTATCAATACTTATCATTAAAATGCAGATCATGGCTATAGTCATTCATTGTGGTGCCTAGAAATTAGAAATTTTCATTTCAACCTTTACAGACTCAATCTGAATCCACTTAGCACTTGGGTACAACTTGAATTCACATTTCATTCATTCATCACAATCATTACGGGCAGCGTCTTATCAACGTCGACACCCTTAGTCTGTTCAAAAATTCCTGTGAATGGATATGAATTTGGTGGTTTTATTGGTGGTTACTATTAGGTTCATTTATCTGGTGTTTATAGATTTTAATGAACAATCGAAATCACGAAAAGTAATTTTTTTTGTAGCTATCCTTCGTTCCAGAACCGAACTAGAACCATTACGAGTATACTATTTCGGCATCCATCAAACTTCGATAATAGCCTATTAAATGGTTTAAGTTTTTGTACTTCGTTGTATGATCTGTTTTGATTGCCCCCTCTTTGTTACATTCGTTTACATCGGTTTAGTGGAAGTAAAGCAATGGTTTTATGTCTTTCCCATAGTACGTCTTTTCATCAGAGAAAGTGTGGAGAGAAAGTTTCACACACGTACACGCTGTAATATTATAGTCACGCAGAAATCAAAATGAACGCATGAAAAATAAAGTTAATTGAACTGTTTTTTGCGCATGTGCAATGCGCCGATATGCTAAACGTTCTTTTAACTTGATCACATTATTAGTCTTGTTTAGATTTAATTAGAAAGTTAGGTTCTTCTGCGCTGCTGGTCCAAAAAATTAGGAAAAAAGCAGAGATTTTGATTTTTTTGTCCAAATCGCTAAACCGATCAATTTGCAAGTCCGGTTCGCATTTATATTCTATACTAATTTTATTAAGCACAACGGGAGGAAAGTTTATAAATATTTAGCTGGATATCAATTCATTTTCTTTCCTTCAATCTGCAATGCTTACATGCTTTGCCCACCATTATTAAAACCAGTTCCTTTCCCATATTGACTTTTAACATGCAAAATTTTCTTTTTTACATGCGCTATATACTAAATATTATTATCATTGACTTCTTTAGTTGTTCCTATTAATATAATTTTTTAATTTATTCAAATTATAAATTGACTTTAGCACTACTTTATGTATTTATCTTATTGAATTAATTATTTTCGCTTTTATTTCAAATTGCATCTCGTCAGTCATCTCGCGACGAGTCTCGTCTCATTTTGTAATGTCGTAGTAACTCTCTCGTAACCATTATAAATCTATGGCTTCTCAGTTTCAAATATTTTTTTGACTTTCTTTGACCAATCGCGGCATCGTCTGCTCTTCCGTTCCTTAGCATTGTCAAGGTGAGTGAAAAGAGAGGATTTATTTTTCGTGGAAGATTAAAATGTCAGAAGAAATTGTTAGACAAAATCGCTGTGAGCACAAACATTTCGTCTCGAGTGAACTTGATTACATTTTGTCGTCTTCGCGAAGAAACAGAAAGTTTTGCAGAAACCATGACTGAAAAAACGAAAGGATTGGAAATGGATTCATCAGAAGGGAAGGAAAACGTTGAGGCGAAAAGCCAAGTCAAAAGTAAGCTCAGTTTATTTGTTGTTTTCTCTTGCTCTACCTTTTGTCGCGATAGTCGCAAACTATTTTGACTTTTTGTTTACTCTCTGAATTTCATGCTTTTTCTTCAGCCATCACGAAATTACAGGCTCAAGTCATCGTCGTCACCGCTCTCCTCTCTCATGTCTATTCCTTCTATGTACTAAAAAATGTCTGCATATAATGTAATTTCTTTGACAAGGTTCATTTCATATCAAAATCATCGGTGGACCTAAATGTTAGTGCAGATTGGCATAGGATAGGAGGATAAGGCAAAGTTGTTCACCCTGCTCCCCAAATATTAGACCTGTGCACCTTAAAAGAATCAGTTCTATCTATATGCAGCTATATCACTGGACAGAGAGGGTCTTTCTACAATGTAATCGTGCAAATAACAGGAGAAATATCTGTAGTTGCAAGAAAATACTCACCGTATCTCCCGTATTAGCACCTAAATTATTTTTCTAGCATCAGCACTAATTTCCTGCAAAAATGCACTAATATATGAGCCTTCGGGATGGTCAGGGTTCTCATAATTGTTCCATCATCCATGTTCTTACAAATAATAGATCATTCGGGAGAACTATTTTCCCCTGCAGAATTTGACATTCATTTGACCTTGCATTCTTCATCATTGTTTTTTAGCGCTACATCTATATCAAGTGGACTAAATATTAAGGATATAGAGAAAAAATAGTTTAATATCCAGTATTTTTTTTGTTTGAAGGATTATATTTGTCAAGGCGTCTACAAACTGGGGCGAATTATTTTATGGTCAGGTCGAATTACTTACGAACTTAAGAATTTACGAATTTATTACGAATTTACGAATTTTTCAATAGAATTCATTGGCTCCAAATGAAAAAAAAATCGTCAGACACTTCATGATGGATTGGTGGGTGAATGAATTTAGAAAATATTGTGAGAGATAAATTATTGTGGAAATACGGTGGTGTGAGTGATGAAAGGTAGGATGCTAGGTAGGTGGATGGTAGATCGTGTAGTTGATTCTATTGTTATCGATCAGGTAGGTTTGACTTGGATGCGAGTGGCCTGTCTGGCTTATTGCTTTGTTCTCCCCTGTCCGTTCCTTCCACGGACCATTTCACGGCTTGGCACCGACAGGTACAAAAATGATCGACAATCTTCCTCGATGACTAGGATGAGAAGAGAACAAGAGGAACGACACTCCTTTGCCTTCCTGGATTTTCATATGAAACTCGTTATAATATTATATCTCTGTATGCGGAACGAATCGGGGAGTAGAGCACATTAAGAACAAATGAACGTACAGTCTTCTCGGCATGTCCAATATGTAGTCAGTCTAGTCAGGTAGAGAAAATATTATTAGAATATTAGTGTGTGCCTATAGTGAAAGGCATCAAAGAGAGTTTTCAAGGAAGGGCTTATAAAATGACGTGACGATGGGTGGTTTGTAGTCTCGGCTTGACTTTCTATGAATTTCTTCCAGTTCCTTCGTTAGTTTAGCATTTGCTTCCGTAAGGTTCATGAACACATCAATATTATAGCCAAGGAATCGTTGACTTCGACTTTTTTGTTGTCACTCATTCTTCCATTCACTTCTCTATAGTACGACATTTAATATTATAGTCTTCATTTCATAGCTATTTATTAAATACCCCCAATATAGCATTTTGCAATATATGGAATAGATTTTTCGGCGCTTCCGAATTTATTCATAGTTTTCATCATTTGATCAATGCTCAAGTGTTGCGAGCATCAAGCTGTGTACTTTGCCAGTTATTAAACAAACAAAATAGACTGACAGACCTGACCTGGGCATCTTTTCTTACTGTTGCTCACACTTTTCCTTTTTTTCTTCTCTTGATATTTTATAACAATAGCAAGTGTGACATTATTAGCCAGAAAGTGGATTGTATCTTTTGTCTGTGTTTTTTAACCACGAATTTTAGTATCGGCTCCAACTCGCCCTCCCCTCAAAGAGAGGAATGGACTGGCTGTCAATGTCAACGGAGGGAAGAGTGCGGCCATTGTCCGAAAAGGACGCATAGCTGAAGTAGTCGTGTGGAAAGGGAAAGTTAATCGACCTGGGCCGCTGCAACCACCAAAGAAACCTGAAAATCTTGGACAGCTTTTTGTCGTTAGTTACCCGGATGTGGATATCCCTTTGGCGGATCGACTACGACCTCCTCCGAAAAATAAAACCATTCTCAAGGAAAAAGTAGCCAAGAACACAGAGCCGAAGGCAATAAGAGCAGCTCCGTCCGGAGGACAAAGAAGGATTCCTCGCACTGTCAAACAACCGAAAACTGTAAAGTTCGTTAGTCCTGAAGAGCATCGGCAAATGCTTCAAGAATACATTCGAAATGCCACAAAAGCTGAAAATGAAAATAAAAATAAAATTCCAGGTATTATTTTCTAATTAGGATTTTCAACGACATTTTTAAAAGTGTGTGTGTAAAAGTTTTCCATGATAAAATCTTACATCTTTAAAACCTACATACAATGGGAATAGATTTCATTTATGGCTTCTACATGAACTTATGACAATAGTGGACAATGTGAAATGTGACCCGGGTGGTTTTTAGGATAAAATCTCGACTTTTTTAAATTAAATTTTCTTCTATGACGTTTTAGACAAGAGAACATTTTCTGTGACTCCAAAGTTTAAATTTTCCCTCCTATGATTAACTGATATGTTCTTCAATGAATATAAATGTGAAATTGTGACACGAATATTTAGTTATGGTAAATACCAGAGATTTCTTTCCAAAAAACTAAACTGTTGGTAGTGTCAACAAAAATATTCGGGTAAAAGGATTGAATGACTGAAAAAGTGAATGAAGAGAATCGATAATGAAGGAAAACGATGACTCAAATTTAATGTGGCTTTTAGACTTTAGAGTTGATTCGCTTTTCAAACAAGAGCAAGCCGGACAGCACACTCTGCAGCAGCCGCCGGAACTTTCCGCCGAGAATAAATCCGTTGAAATTGTACCGACTCAAACTGGAAATGTTGTTGCTGCTGTGGCAGATGTGAATGAGAATTGTTGTCCACCCCCAGAAAGAGTTCCTGACATTGGATCAAACGAAACGGTGGAAGAATCTCATCACAGCCACATGGATGATTCTGGAATCTCTCAGCAGGCCTTCACAGTTGACAACGGGGAGTTGTTTGTCGACGACGTTGCCCGCTATGAACTTGTGGAATCCACAGAAATCTCTTCGGTGGATTTTGAGGCGTTTGCAGCTCTTGGCACCATCTCAGGCCCCGCTTCCAACAATAATGGCCGTAAACCTCCAAAAATCCCAAGAATGACAAATCCACGAAAATTGACGAAAAGCGTTTCTGCTACGACCACCACTCATGATTCCAGTGGAGTGAAAACCATCGAGATTTTTGTGGACGATTCAGGGAAACCCAGATGTACGTACACTGAATTGATCGAGAAGGCTTTAACTGAGGCTGGAGATCTCACAGTTTCCGAAATATATCAGTGGATTTCGTAAGAGCAACTTATTTGCCAGGAAATACCATTTTTTTATCTCTTGTCTTTTTTCAAACTTATTAATAAATTTATTTTTCTAGTACCAAGTATCCATTTTTTAGACCGGAAGATGATCGATGGAAAAATTCAGTGAGGCACAATTTGAGCATTAACCCGTATTTTAAAAAGGGAGAGAAGTCACGAGGTGGAGCTGGACACCTGTGGACCATTTCTGAAGAAAGCAGGGGAATGCGACCCAATTATGTAATTTTACTATATCCTTTATAATTAATCTATAATTATGATGTTTTACTTTTTCTTTTATGAAAAAAAACATTATGTGTAGTGTAAAAAAGTTAAGTTTGTTTTTGGTTTTGAAAATCATTAAAAACTTTTGCTTTCAGAGAAGAAAAAGTTCGGACAATTTATGTGAATTAGAGATAAGCATGCCAATGGAAAGTGACACTGACCGAGCAGTGGCTTCAATTTTGGGTCAGTATAATCTCGCACGAGCCAATCAACTGCAGCAGGAAAAACAAGGCTCAGTTCCGGATGAGAGCCCGAAGGACGTTGAAATGCCATGTCAGGAAGACCCTCTTTGCATGCCCGAAAATCCTGTCCCTGAACCTCCCATTCTCTTGCCTGATGGTAATTTCATATATTCTCATCCCTAAAATGCTCAAGTACCAATTCCGTACATGGATGATGTCTAAGATGCAATTTTTCTCTTTTAAGCAGATATAGTAATTGGTTATGAGAGCTTGCCCCCAGGCACATACACTCTGGAACTCAATGGACTTTCTCTTCAGACAGACAACCTTTTTGATTTGGAGACAATTAATCAAGGAGGCTATGTCATTGTGAGCGAAGACGATTCTAACAAAGAAAATCTATCGAGCATCTCTAATATCATGGTAGCTACTTATTTTCTCAGGTATAGCAATTTAAAAAGTACAAAAGCCATGCTTAAAATCCTTTTGTTTCTTGTTAATGCAGAATGAAGTGGCGGCACTCCAAAATTTTCCTTTCATGGACGAAAATTGTGGTAATGGATCCGTTGCCCCCTCTAATCTCCACTTTGAAAATGTGGTCGAAGCTCCAAATGAAGCCAAAAGGGATCATTTTAATTATCCTCGAGATATTAATAACCGAAACGACTTTTTTCCAATGCCAGGTACTAGATAATTATCATTATTAGTGACATAAGTTAAGGTGCATGCTCCTACTGAAATCCTATACTTTTTTTTTGTTTTTCAGAAACCCCGATCTGTGAAGAAGTTTTGGCAGAAGAGAAGCAACCGATGACTCCTGACAGTTCACATGAGTTACTATTGCTGGAGAGCATGGGGTCCAATACTCTCGTGACACTTGATGATGTCATTGCTGCAACTTGCAGTAATGACGATCATTTACCCATTATGAGTGAACAATTGTTTGATGCCAAAGAACTAGGAATGATTTATCCGTATGATGATGATGCTCCCAGAGGTACTTACATTTTTTATGCAGCCCTTTAGAGATACAAATAATAATAGTACATTCATAAAAGAAATCAATAAACCACAATATAAAAGATTTTTGGAGTGACGAGTAAAAATTTTAAAATATTGTACAGAGGGACCTCCCGAACGTGAAGTGTGATGCGAAATTGAGAGGAAGATACTCTCTAATTGTCAGTCAACTGTAAGCCCAACCAAACGGTCAGTTTTTCCTGATTACTTACAAGTTGATATGCTTTGACATCCAATCCTTATCTACGTCTTGCATTTTCAACAAATATTATCGTACTTTTACCGGTATTTGTACTTTTTTGTATTGTACTAAAAACTAGTTACACATTTTATGCTGCTAGTTAGTGAGGTGAAATGTTTCCAGTTAAAATCTATTTCGAATAAGTAGGTTAGTTCTGTGTAGAAGTTTATTGTTCATGTGTATGTGAAATGTTTATGCATATTTTTAAGGGGAATATAAAGAAGCATAAAGTTGTAAAATTAAATTGTCGTCCACTTTATTTTATCTTTATTCAATTTTATTTGTTTGTCCCTCGTCACAACGTAATTGTATGTGTGTGAAGTCGTAGGAGGCAATTATATTAATTGAAATTTTGAATTTGTCCTGTGTAATAAATAATATGGTCAATATGTAATGTAATTAGGATTAAGGTAACAATTAGAGCAAAGTTCAAAAGTAAATCTCTGTATATTTTTGCAAAGTCTTCAATTAAATTTCGTGTCGCTGGATATTAGTCAATATTATAATAGTTAGTAGTAGAGTGACAATTAAATGGGCTTGTCTTGTAACATTTTGTGTACAGCTTGCGCTATGACATTAATTTCTTTTGCCTATAATAAAAACACAAATACAAATTAATGAAATCATCTTTTCATTGAATCAAATCATCTGTAGATATAATATTTGGCTATAGAAACCATTTTTGCATTTTACCTGAACACTTTCGGAATTTCCCAAGACAATAGGGTATCCATCGTCTGAAGAGTCACTAACTTCAATATTAAATGGGATTTCTCCGAGAATATCTACTCCATAAGGTTTAATTAGCGTAGGAAGTTCACTGGCGTATTTAGTTTTTGTTGTAGTCCCACAATTCGAACAAGAATATGACGACATATTTAGTACAAATCCTAAAAGAGGAATATCCGTTTTCTTAAACATCGCTGCCCCCTTAAGGGCGTCCTGAATTGCTACTTTTTGAGGAGTCGTCACCATAATTGCTCCTACATAGCATAAAACATTAAATAAATTAATCTTTGTATCTTTGAAAAAAAGGAAATGCTATTTCCTCAGAATTTAGAAAATATTTTTATTAGAAATATGTACTTACCGTCAACAACAACGGTCTGAGCGAAGGACAGTTGAGTATCTCCAGTTCCTGGAGGCATATCGACGACCAAAATATCTGAGGGGCCCCATCGCACACCTCTGACTAATTTTTCAATGGCAGACATGACCATCAACCCTCGCCATACCACTGGATCCGATTCTTTGACTAGGAAACCCATTGACATACTGGAACATTAAAATAACTTTCGATTTCAATAAGGAAAGGTCAATATTTTGTTAGTTTAAGTTTTGTGCAGGTGTAAGTAATGACATACCTAACCTACGTACCATTTCACACCATAATTTTGAAGAGGAATCATCCGGTTATCTAAAAAATAATGAAAAAATGTGATTTTGTATGTTTTTCATAATTGCATTGAAGTAGATTTTTAATTCCTTTTTGAAGTGGTAACTGTTAAATTGTGGCTGGATTTTATGTAGTTTTTAATACTAAGAACAAGATTATCAATCACCTGCGTGTAGCTCCGGTTCACCTGAAAGATTCATCATACGTGGCAATGAAGGCCCAAATACATCTGCATCAAGTAAGGAAATCTGCTCAAATTAAAAAACATTAGCATTTCAGGTTTTAATACTTTTTGTAAGGAATATTTTGGGACAAGAGTAAAGTTTCTAAACGAACCTCCTCCGAGGGATATAAGCGCTTCAACGAAACAGCTAAATTCACTGCAAATTTTTCAACCACAATTTATTACTAAACGTCCACGAATATTATACACGTCATATTCAAGCATATATTTCGAACAATCAATGTTTATATACTACAAACATATATTTTCATCAAGAATCTGAGCGATATTGATATCTTTTTGAAAAATGTAGAAGTTCTAAACCTGCAACAGTAGATTTCCCCACGCCCCCTTTTCCCGATGCGACTAGGATAACTTTCTTCACACCTTCAATAGCTTTCCTCTTGGGCAAATTCTTTGCCATCATAGCTTTTCGATGACTTTCTAAACTTTCTTTAGATTGACCACTTGATTGACAAAACACATGTTGACGCTGAATGTTACAGAAAGCTTGTATGGAAAAACTTTTGGAAATTGGGGCACCGCTTGAAGCAGATAACAAAAAACCTTTACTGCCACCAAAAATTCCGTGAAAATATTGAGCCATTTTTAATTAATTGCGTAGTAAAAGAAAAAATCTGTAATTTCGGAAACGAAGTGTACTAACCAGTACGAGAGTGATACTTTCTTCCGACTTTCCCGATTCAAATGACTTCGCGGCTTTCTAGTGAATGAACAATGAACATCCTTCATGCAAAGCTGTCTGTTTCCTTTGGGAAAATGCATGAAAATCGATGACTCTAAGAA
>JAAAYG020006257.1:0-27188 GCA_009936455.2 Tomocerus minor
GTCCTCATTTTTGTGTAAATCAGCGTTTGAGCCGTATATGAAGGAAGGGGTGTCATGTAGTCATCTCATCGTCATAATGAGCAGGGAGGGAAGTCAGGCAGGATGAACACTGCACTCTGACCAGATTTAGTGTACCATGTCGAGTGTTAATGCTGTTGTCTTGTCGTTTGGCTCGGGTAGATTCGCTCGACTCGAACAACTGAACAAGGTTGAGTTGAGTTGTTGTATAATGATGTGAAATGTGAATGTATGTGATGCAGGGCTTAGCGAGGAGTAGCTAGCTAGCCTTGTTGTAGCTTTGAGATGGTGAACTGGCTGAAATTAGCGATAAATGGCTGTCTGGAAGTGAGGGGTGGTGCTTTTGAGACTCGTTGTGTTTTTGGCTTGGTCGTCTGACAACTTAACCTGCTTTGGATATTTTGCTGTCGTAGAGTGAAGCTGTGTGGATGGTAAAGGTTGAGACGGTGGAGGCCTCCGTCCCTGCACCACACGACCAACGAAGAGCCAGAGAAAGAACGGAGAAGGCAGAGCGCACAGAATCCCCGATCACCACCAATTCACAAGCCTCTCTCTCTGCCTGCCTACTCTCCTTCTGCTCTTCCACATCAACTTCCCTTGCTTGCCTTTGCCTTAGCTACAACATACAGACATAATAATAACTAACTCAACTCAGCCTATCTATGTGCGAAGGAACGAAGCTGTAGCTAAGCGAGCCCAACCAAAAACTGTACATGTACAAGAGTCTCTCCCTGTACAAGTACAGTAAGTTGAGCTGAGCTAAAGCTCTGTGTGTTCTTGCATTGGACGTAAATACATACCTATATAAAACGAACATCACCACAGAATGCGCATCCCTTGGTCCACCATTATCAATTTTACCAAATATTCCAATATCTCCATCTCGTTATAGACCTCAATTAATACACTTATTAACTGACTGAGGAGCAGTCTATCTGTCCTATTTACTAATTTAGTACATTTTGAAGGGCCATCAACCAACAAACAACCTCAACCAAACGAAGTGAGAATTTTTTTTATATGTAATTGCTCTGTGAAAATATACTAACTACTTACAGCTCTCTGTAAGCCATTTATATTTACAGTTCCAATTCCCTGTCACTCTTGTAATCAAGGAGACTAAGTCTGAGACCCTTTGTCCATTCCTTTACACACAACATTCACTTAGCTTCCAGTCCACTCTTTATATCGACTCACAGTTTAATATTTAATTATGTTTAGTACACATCATCACTAACACAGAGCTACAAACACTTCGTCAACACCCACAAACATCAACCATTTGTGAACTGTTTACAGAGTCACTCTCCAGAAATATAAGTCCATCAGGCACACCATTTCTTTTTGGCCATTGTCTGTAGCTCACGTACTAAAATACAATTGGCAGTTACAATTCATCTTACTGCCTACAACTGACAAACACACAGAACACCTTAAACTACCTTAGAATCACTAAGTCAAAATTAAAGTACATTCCACATTCACTTACCTCAACTCAACGTTAACTTAACTGTACTTTACATACCTACTTTTTATGTTTCTAATATATCCAGTTATATAATATGTCTTTGTTAATATTGGCAATTCACTTTTCCCATAGACTCTAGTGGGTTGGGTCATATTGATTATATACTAGTCGTAATAATTTTAACAATACCATTGTTTGGGTGTCATTGTCACTTAAAACGCCATTATGTTAGATACTCTTTCATTGTATCTGTATAATATGCCCTCGGCCACGTTTTAAATGTGGATGCAATTTTAATTGCTGCTGAACTAAGCGCTTAAACCATTCATTTCTGTTTACAAATGTTTTGTCTAGAAGGCAATTGGAATGGCAATTAATTGGGCTTTTAACATTCGATTTGGGCGTACATAAAAGACAATGCAAACAAACCATTGCATTGAGCCAGTTCACAAATTGGGGGAAATCATTTTGTATTTTTCAATTTCACATTATAGAAATAGAAAAGTTTAAAATTCATTAGACTGTCTAAAAAAGCAAAAAGTCCAACTTAAGTACGTACATTATGTGTAGGTACTTAGTGGTCACTCGCGTCTTTAACGACAGCACATAAATAAACCATTAGCAAGATTAGCATAAATACATATGCAATAATATACCTTTGACCTTTGAAAACCACAAAAGTAATTCCGAAGGATGTATACAGTGTAGGTTGTTCAAGGGCCGTTTCAGATACATACTATACCTACTAATACAATATAGCTTAAAAATCTTTAGTTTAGAGGTTAGGTAGCAAATGACCTGCGTTAATTGCCTAATCTTGTGGCAATCAGAAAACCTTTTGTAAGGATTTTTGAGTTTAGACCTTGAACTATTAGTTTCTCTCGGATGGAAAGTGAGTTTAAGTAGGGATAAGGAGGTCTTAACTTTTGATTTTTAATTGAATTATAAAAGATAGATCGATAGATTGGACAATTAAGAAACAAAGCAGAAAGTGATAAGAGTAGCAAGCTAAATAATGCACTTAATTGATTAATGTATATGTAAATATTTTTGATGATATAGCTGAATTAAAACAAATGTTTTTGTGGAAATTATGAGTACACCTTAATGAAATAATCTAACAAATGATATTATGTTGTTTTTTATTTTCATGGTGGATGGAAAGCAGTTATAGTCCTGTGTAATTGCTGTACGTCAGAATGCGTCACAACTCACAATGCCTCATCATACAATTGTAGTCAATCAGGTAACGTTACTATTAATAGATTGCACATGAATTCGGATTTCACGGGGCACTCCACGGCTGGGCGGAGCTGAGAGATGACTTCTAAGTATCAAATTGCAGGTAAACCTCGTTCGACATCCTTTTAAATAAGTCGGGAACGACTTACCCGATTTTGATGGTATTTACAGTCTCCATGTGTGGAATCCCGGATTGCAGGCTACAGTTTTTCTAAAAATGTCCCAATTTTATATTTCGTCACTTCTTTCGTAGAAAGGAAGGGAAATAGTAAAAAAAAAAATCTACCTTTAACACACTGTAACCTGTGAATCAGTTGTCTCAATTGATGTACGAGAATTATAGCCCAGGATTCCATATATGTAAATAATGTCATCAAAATGGAGTAAGCCGTTCAGGAGCTACTTAAGAGGATGCCAAATGGAGTTTACCCGGATACTCAGGTCTTATCCTCCCCCACAGTGGAATGTAGTCGTGTCAATTTACAGATGTTTCTTTAGGAGCGTTGGAGAGTGTCTATGAGTTTAAATTGACGAGAGATTGTTTTTGGTACCTGGTTAGGGTGATTTTGAAACCAATGTGCCAGAAGGCAAAACTGTACAAGAAATCCTTCCTTGGTGGGACGCGAGGACTGAAAACTCGAGAAGATTAGAAAGTGTGTCGAAAGATGTTGAGAGGAAGTCAAAGATGTGTGTCACAGAAGAGAAAAACGTTGTCGAAGAAAGAGTAGGGAAGAGGGAAGAGGATGGGATGGGATTCCACGTAGATGAGCTGGAGTCGGATTCCGCTTGCAGTGGTCAAGAGCGGAGTTCGGCACTGCTTTTGAAGTGTACAACTACTACCACAATTCCTACTTCAGTTACTGGACCTGCGCAGTCAGCAGCCAGTATGCAATCGAATTGGTTGATGTTGACGACGACGACAACTACTGCTAGTATAGTTAGGTGTTCTCGAACCCAAGTGCCTCTGGTCGTCTCTGCCCCGAAGTCGTCCTCATCGCCAGCCTCCTATCATTCATCTCCATTGCCATCATCATCGTCGTCATTGTCAGCAGCAGCGTCCGCCTGGATGTCTTCCTCGGCCTCCTCTCCCTCTGCAGAGAGACAAGCAATGATTCCTAGCAGGGCGCCATCGAATCCTTCCCACAGTGTGTCAACGCCAACAGCAAGGGACTTGAATGACAAGCTGAAACTGAGAATACAGAAAATGACAATGGGTCTGAGCCATGGTTGTGATCTCTGGGGCTTTAATGTGGCTTCAAACAAGGGTTGGGGCATTCCACCTGGGATGGGTCTTCGTGGTGGGGGCCTCAACTCGCTCAACAATGGAACTTCTGGCTGGGGAGCCCCGCCGTCCAATACAAATGCAGCCAGTGCCACTGGATGGGGTGCCCCACCGGGTTCAGGTGGATCTTCTGGTGGCAACTCCTCGGTCAACGGGGGCGCTGCGGGTTCCGGAGCTGGGAA
The DNA here is from genome assembly GCA_009936455.2 of Tomocerus minor. NCBI lineage: Eukaryota > Metazoa > Arthropoda > Collembola > Entomobryomorpha > Tomoceridae > Tomocerus > Tomocerus minor. The sequence goes on from JAAAYG020006257.1 coordinate 4,193, forward strand.
TTCCGCCGGACCCCCCGGCTCCTTGGGACTCAACATGGGCTTAGCTGTGGGCGGAGGGCCGTCTGGAGTGGGTCCGGGCCCCAACGTCACCTCCTCCTCCTCCACTGCGTCTTCCTCTCCACCTGGCAGTGGCTCCATCAACTTGGGAGTAGCACAGTCTATCCCGTCTACCAATAGTAATCATACTAGCGGATCAAATCAATGGGCCTCTACGTCACCCAATCGCAATACTAGTCAAAACACCAATGGACAGCCAACTGTTTCAGGTACCCTTACTTTCACTCATAATACTAATTCATCTACACATGGCATAACACTTCTGCACTTCCCTTTCCCCTCATGGAAATTGCATATCGTAGTTACTACTCTGACTGGAATTCTAACTTTGCTACCCCAAAAATTCCTTGATTTAGAAATGTCAACCGATTGCCAGTTTTATTATTAACTTAGCTATTCAGCAACACTAAAGTATTAATTATCTCCATTTTATCTCTTTTACTTCCTTTCTCATTTTTTTTCTCACACTTTTCATCCATTTTTATCTAGCGTCATATTCTACGTTCTGTTAGTTTAATGTACCAGTCATCCACTAAATTAGCTACTTAAATCACTAGCGTTTCCCCTCAAAACATCACTTTTAGTCATCAGAATTTAACTTGCACGAAGGGAGGTACCTCGGAAAGAAAGCATCTGCTGTCTATTAAAATATTAGCCCCGCTTATGTTGGGTCCTTTAAAAAATTAAAATGTAAAAGTTCGATGAAGACTAAATGTCCCATCGTGCACCCACACTCTCATATTTCAAGAGTTCACTTCAACGACCCCAACCCCATAAAATATGCTATAGACAGTTTAAGTATATGCGGATATAATCTGATGATACTTATAAGCTGTACGCTTTAGACCTCAATACAGTACTCACGAGCACGACTCACACGACGGTGTCTTTTGCACCAATAATGCTAACCGGTACATGCAAAATGGAAGCAGTACGCTCATTCAGTAGTCCCATTAATGCATAGCAACATACGAGTACGCGTACAGGAATATTATGTACCTATTTGCTATATGATTGTAGGTATCCACCTTTTATGTAGGTAAATAAGTGGTTATGTGTTAAAGTTGATTTTTATGCACATAACCCCAGATCCCTATAGACTGTATACTGGGCATTGGACTATTATGCAAATTGAGGTTAATTGCGTAACTGTTTAATTCATGCATATTCAGAGTAGTCAAAACTTTTAAATGGTTTACGTTTATTAGGCTTATTTTCTTGTCACTGCTCTCTGTTTTGTTCATAGATTGCATTTCAAATGTTCAATCAGATGTATATTATGTCGTCCCTCTCACATCACTTTTGACGATTACGATACTTACTGATTACGTATACTCTAGTTTACAAAATAATTTGTAAGTGATTGCATTGGGAATAGTTAAGAGCAGAAATAAATGCATTTTTATGTGCGATGAACAGCTTCATATTCGATGTGAATTGTAACAGATTCTCTGCCAAATTCAACATCCCTTTTCGTTGCTTATAATATTATACTGCTGTTAACCAGTAGTCAGTAGTAAAGGTACTGAGTTATTTATGGAGCGTATTTCTTATTTGCGATAGGATCTCAACTGAATAATAATCCTACGGGAAATCCGAGTAGCGGCCCTGGAAGTGGCAGTACAATGGGAAATCAGAACATGGTAGGCAGTGTGATGAACAGTGGTAATACAAATGCAAGCTCATCGGGAACGAATCCGAACCAAAACGCTGGAGGAAATCCAAACTCCGGTGGTCTCATCACTAACACGGGATCGTCCTCTTGGGCTCAAGCAGCTGGGAAATCTCTTCAAGCCAGTGGCCAAACCCCCTCCAACGCCAACAGCAGTGTGAATATCAACAACCAGGGATCAGGAAACCAAAATACTCCCAATCCGTTGAACAACAACATGGGCGTCCCTGTCGGCTCCACTCATGGCAATATTTCTCTTGGACAAAATCAAGGAGCTCCGGCTCCATCTCAACCAGCCAACTCTGCGAGCACCAACGTTACAAGCAAGCAAATTGAACAGTTGAACAGTATGCGCGAAGCGCTTTTTAGTCACGACGGTTGGGGAGGGGTAAGAATTCCTAATTTTATTCGTTATAAACTCCTGACCTTTTATTTACCTCACTCATTTTTATTCCCACGAAAGGGGATTTTGTGTTTTGGAATAAACAATAAGGTAGCTATGTCTTTGTTAACAGCAAAATGTGAACCAAGACTCAGGCTGGGACATTCCTGGATCACCTGAGCCAGCACATAAAGACTTACACATTGGAACGGGAAGTAATGTGGCTGCAGGTGGACCACCACCTACTGGAAGCCAAGGACAATCGTCTGGAGGAACAGCCTGGAAAATGAACGTTAATAACGGAACTGACCTTTGGGAGGCAAACTTGCGCAACGGTGGCGCACCTCCTCCTCAGCCAACCACTCAAAAAGCACCTTGGGGGCATACTCCTACCACAAATATAGGTCTGTACCCTGCCTACTCACAATTACTATGTATTTTCCTGTGCCTTATTAGATTAGTTGATATTGAAGGTGGTAGGTAACTTAGCCCAAATTAAGATTGCGTTGGGAAATGTTTAATTAAAATTTTGCTTCTTTTCAGGCGGTACATGGGGAGAAGAGGACGACGTGGGTGATACATCAAATGTATGGACTGGAGTGCCTCCACCTTCTAGTAATGCACCAGGAGGCGGTAACTCAGCTCCTCAGAACAACAATTCGGCCAATAACAGTGGACAGATGCAATGGGGAATGAACAATGGTCCACCTCCGCCTTTGCAGAGAGAAAGTAACAATGGAATGTGGCCTTCTGCCCCAAGTTCGTAGTTGCAATGCTTTATGTAATGTTAGAGATCACTTGACATGAACTAATGTGTCTATAAACTCTTTTTTTTGTGCTAACAGTGAAGAAAGAGAGCGGAGAGTGGGGAGGTGGTCGTGGTATCAGCGTCGACCGAGGAGTGAGCATGCCGTCTCACGACAATGTTCCTGGCAACTGGGGTGACAGAAACAGCGTCCATGGCAGGATGAATAATGGAGTTGATCCTTCACAAGGGATGTGGAATAAGCCACAACCACCACCGCAGCAACCACCCCCACAGCAGCAATCTCAAACCCAATGGGGTGGTGGCCCTCCAGTCGGTGTTGGCATCGGTCATGGAGGTCACGGAAATATGGGCATGGGAGCTGGAGGTATTAACAATCCCTTGCACGGGAATCACGGAGTCAATAGTCTCAAAGACAACATGGGAAAACCTTCCGGCAGTGGCTGGGACGATGTTAGCCCACCTACTCAAAGACGGGCAGTGCCCAACATTCCAGGATATGACGATGGAACTTCTCTATGGGGTAACCCTATGCCTGGTCAGCAGCAACCACAACAACACCCACAACAACAACAAAGAGGCATGCCACCTAACAGAGGAATGCCTAACAAAATGGACGGTGGAAACCAGATTAACTGGGGCGGACACAATCCTCAGAATAGGTTCGTCTTTCGCCCCTGTCTATACACTATTTTTAAATGGACTACTTAAACATGAAATTTAAAATTTCGCCCGTTTAAGAAGGGAGTATAAATGTGTTCATTAGCAAAGTAATGTACAAGTAAATTAATTTTATTTAGGAATGGATGGCCTGGACCAGATGGTGGACCGCAAGACGGTTTCGGAAACAGTGGTATTGGAGGAGGAATGGGAGGTGGCTGGAATGAAGACAAGAACATGAGTTCATGGGGCGAACCTCCAATGCAACAGAATAATTCGTGGGCAAAACCGAAAACTCCTACCAATCCATCTGCAGGCGGCTGGGTCGACGACGGAATGGTCGACACTTCTTCTTGGGGCGCCCAACCGAAAACTTCGGTCAGTGTAAATTTAACTTTTTGACAATTCCATATATTTTTAGAAAGTAATTATATTTTGCGATAATTAATTAAAAGCTGTTAATGTCATATTTCAATGTCAATTTCAATTTAAAACATTATCATGGAGAAAGTTTGAATGATTTGTATTTTTTTGTCACTGCAGAAGGAGGAGATTGAGATGGCTCTACGTTCTTCCAATAATATGAACTTAGATGCCATTGATTCTCTGGACGCTCTTGGAGGAAACTCAGGCGGGATTGGCATGGGCGGTGTTGGTCAAGTGAGACCCCCGCTGGACAGAATGGATCAATCATCTTGGCCGATGCAGCAGCAGAGGAGGGGACAACCGCCTCCACCCGAAGATCATTTCGACATAGGAATTGGAGTTGGGCCTGGACCAATGGGAATGGGACCCCCTCCGCAGCAACGAGGTGGCTTTCCAGGCAACCCTGCTCCATTCCCTGGTGGAGCCAACTCTCTCATGAATAATGTGGCTAATCCTAGTCTTGCCAGTATTAATCCCACTCTTTTGCAAAAGATTCTCACCCAACAGCCCAACCCACCGCAAGCATTCAATACCGTAAGAGCCACACTAATATTAGCCTCTTTTGACTCTTTTATGTCGGAAAGGAGATTTAATACAATGTGAAATTGCTCTCAGGGGCGTGTTCAGCCGAATAATACGACTTCACCGCGACAGTTGAGTTTATTGGTGCAGCAAATTCAAATGGCGGTACAGGCAGGCTACCTTAGCTCTCAAATTCTCCAACACCCGCTGCCGCAACAAAGTTTATATCTGCTCAATCAGCTCCTTCAAAATATCAAGATCTTCCAGCAGTTGACTCAAGCTCAGCAACAAATTGGAAAGACCAACTCGACCGCTGCCCTACAGCTCTCTGTTCAAATCACTAAGACTAAACAACAAATCACCAATCTTCATGTAAATTAATTTTTAATATAATTGGTAATTAAGTGTGGTGACTTTTCCCCCATTTTCCTGGAAATTATAAAAATGTGTTTCGTTTACAGAATCAGATAGCGGCACAACAAGCCCTACATGCCAAACAGCAACAGCAGCAGCAACAACAACAGCAGCAACATCACCATTTGGCAGTTGCTGCTGCTGCAGCAGCTGCGGCAGCCAATCAGCCCAACAATCCCAACAATGACTTCTTCAAACCACCCATGATTGGAGGAAGCGGCGGAGGAGGATCAGGCGGCGGAGGCGGCGGCTCCGGGATGATGGATCCTATGATGTCAGCTTTACAGGGCAATTTTGGCTCCGACTACGGACTTAAGGATGGTGGTCAACATCAACAGTCACGACTGACCCAATGGACCAAATTACCTTCGCTGGAGAAGGATGATGCCATTACTGGATCAGAGTTTTCGCGAGCTCCTGGTCCTCAGTCTAATAATCCCTCTCAACCACCACTTCTCAAAAACTCGAGCTTGGGTCTCGGACAGTCAGACAAGTAAGACTCATTACTAAAATTAGCTATACTAAAATATTTAGAATGTGTACGTTTACAGACTAATCTACTTGAAGGTCATTGAAGGTCATAGCAGCAAATAATGTTAATGAGACGTGTTTTAGGTGATTTTGTTGTCTGCGCTGTAATGAGGATTTTTGTTACTAATTGCAGCACTTGGTCTTCAATTGTGCCACGTTCTGGAAGTGATGGGTGGCCAACAGGACATGCAACTGCTTCCGTTCCGACGAGTAATAATTCCAATATGAATCTGAATGATGATAATGGAAAGCCTAATCCCGGTGTCAATATGAATGCCGATGCTTGGCCAAGCGATTTAGTGCCTGAGTTTGAGCCGGGAAAACCATGGAAGGGTAATCAAATTTTGAAAACGGTTGAAGATGACCCTACGCTCACCCCTGGCTCAGTTGTTCGCTCCCCCTTAAGTATGGCAACAATCAAAGACACGTCTGAAATTTTTGTGAAAAATTCGTCACCACCGTCTGTGGTATCTTCAATTGCATCTGATCAACTGTCCACGCCTCTAAGTCTTAATTCCGACACCTGGAGCTTTACTCCCACGTCGTCTGGAGCTGCCAACATGTCAAAGTAGCTTTTTTGTCTCTTTTGTCTTGGAACAATTATTATTGTTTCAAATTTATCTATGTGACCTACATATGTTAATAATTGGTAATGAATTAAGAAACTACCATGTTTTATTTGAAATAGGATTCTAATTTCCCCATCACAGTTCGATGTGTGTGTTTCAAATAACAGAGTAGAGGATTAATATGAAGTACCTTATTAACCGTGGGATTGATTGATTTTAGATCGTGTAGTGCCATGTCATTTAATCTACTAATTTGTAACTCTTACAGTCCCATGGGGAAGTTAAATCCTGGAAAGGGTGTATGGGATGACATGTCTCAACGCAATTTGTGGGATTACAGTGGAGGTGGAGGAGGCGGTGTAGGTTCAATCCCCGGCTCTCGCCCACCACCCGGGCTACCGAAGAAGGTGCCAGGGCAGTCGACTCCCTCCGTGACTGCGTCAGGAAATTCTGCAGGATCCAACTCAAATTCTTTCAATTCATACCGCAATAATATCTGGGGTTCAAATCAGCCAAGTGGAGGTGGCAACGGAGGAGGAAACAATGCTCACTATTGGCTACTCCTCAAAAATCTCACGCCACAGATTGACGGATCCACTTTAAAGACGCTTTGTATTCAACATGGGCCTCTTCTCAACTTTCAACTATATCAATCTCATGGTGTAGCACTTGTCCGCTATACCAGTCGTGAGGAAGCAGCTAAGGTACGCTATTTCAACAAATGGAGCAATCGGAAGGGATTAGTGGAAATTTATGTCTCGACTGTTACGACTTGCTGTCTAATATGAATGCATATTTGATTGTGTGAAACAGGCACAGAATGCTTTGAACAACTGTGTTCTTGGGAATACTACCATTTTGGCGGAAACTGCAGGAGAGCAAGATGTGCACAATTTGACTCAGGGTTCTGGCAATGCTGGCGGACCTGCAAATAATTCTCAACCTCCTCCGCATAGTACCTCTGGTAATTATTAACAATTTTAAACTTTTGTGTTCTGTATATCTCTTCGAACTAAAACTCTGAAACCTATATTCTTAGTTCAATGATTTACTGTATTACTTAACTGTGGCATTCAAAGAGAAAAAGTAAATTATATAGGGAAATCTTATTTGTATTTATATGTGTAGCTGATTTATGGTGTTTTTGATTTTTAGGAGGATTTTCTTCAGGAGGAAGCAACGGGAGGTCGACAAACGAAAACCCGTGGGGTGTGCTACGTGATAGTAGTCCTTTATGGTCTAGCAGCCCCTGGGGCTCGACGGGGCTGGATGGGCCTGACCGAGCGACTCCATCTTCTCTCAACTCATTGTTGCCTGGAGATCTTTTAGGTGGTGAGTCTGCCTAGAGAGACTTGTAAGTTGTACTCACCACACCATGTTGTGATTCGTGGGACTTGTCCATGCTTAGAAATAGCTTATCATTAGGCAGGATGGAGTAATAAGCTAATTGTAAGTTTTAAATAATTGATAAATGAGGCTGAAGCCAAAAGTACAAGTGACACAGAGACAACACTACTAAAGTAAACCTAAATCAAACAGGAAATGTTACGTTAATGCTAATTACTGATTTAATAATAATTCTATTTACTACCTACCGATAGTATAATAAGTAGTAGGGAGGAGAGGAGCACTTACAAGTTAATGACGAGTCTGGTTTTACAATGAGTTTAGCAGGAAAAGAGTCTGGCTGGACTGTTACTATTTATGTTATGATAGAGGACTATCAGATCGTGAGATTTGACATGTACAAAAAAGTACTGCTTACACACACCTATCTTATAGCTACCTGCCTACTGTGGCGAGCAGTAAGTAATGGAGGAGACTCTCATTCATCTCCTCCAATCTCTGTATTCATTTACAATTTCGTATTCGTATTCAACGATATAGTCAGCAATCACGTCACCTTTTCCAACATTTAAGTTAATTTTATGCCGAGTGTCTCTGCTCAATCAATTAGGACGAATATTATAAGGTCAATTTCAATGAAACATTGTAAATCACGTCATTATTAGTATTATTATTATAACTTATGTCATTTTATTTGCTGTTGTTTACTATTTTATTTTATCGTGTTATAAGTGTACTCGTATATCCGTACGTTGTGTCTGTGGGCTTTAATTTACTTATCTTAATCTTAATATACATCGTCAGTGTACGTATCGTCGTAACTTTACTCAACTCACTATCTCGATTAGAAGGAAAATCATAGCATTCCTTGTGACTTTATACGTATCGTAATATATGGTATGTCGCTATATATCCGTGAAAGTGGTACAGGGACGCCGCAATAATCCTCGGAGTTTCTGTAATGGCAAAGTCAAACCTCCCAAGTCATTTACTAATGTAAGATTAGGTAGCTGCTACTGTGATGAGTATTTTGCCATTGATTTCTCCATCCACATCGAGAAGGTGACTTTGCTGTGTTCAAGAGCGCAGGATCATGTCAAGTGTAAAGTGTAACTGGATCGCATAAACAAACGAATAGAAATGCTACTATCACCATATCCAATAATCTATTAATTTAGGAATACTCTTAAAAACTTAATCTATAGCTATCTTTTAATGTAGTCACTCTGCGAACACTCAGAATCAAATCCAGGAGCCAGACAGACTTGGTTCGAAAGAAACACGATCTACACTAAATAGTCGTTTGACCAATGAGCTCCTCAATCGTCAATTTGGCTGTTCTATTCTAATCTGACAGATTCGCGATCCACTTACCTAATCAATAACTAAGTATACATTGTAGGAGGTAGTACAGACAGGTCTGGAAAAGTAGACTAAAAATACTTGGTAGTGAAAAAGAACAGAGCAGAGTTTCATAATCATCATGTCACTTATAACAGTTTGTGGTTTGTGAGTTCTTCTGTAATTGAGTAAATGTAGGAGAATTATTTGAAGAAGGTACGCTTCGAACTAAAGTAGGCTCGACAGTTACTAAGTTTAGGAGTGTGGAGTGCTAAAAAGGATAATGATACTAGCTAATGAATGTTCTCTACATATATACACTAAGCACACCCAGTATGCATGATAACTGATGGAACTTACTAAGATAAGAAATATTTAGCTATGCATAAGAGTCTGTTAAATTAGAAACTGGTTATTGTAGGGTTGAAAAAAGAAACACTTAAAACTCATTGTCAGTACATACATACCTTAGTAGCTACGTACATTAACTAACTGTTTTCACTTATAGTAGCCGCTATGAATGCTCTGTCTAACTTTATTCTGAAGATGATAACTGTACGTACTGTAATAATGTGTGGATGTATCTGACTACGAGGACATGGGGAGCTTCTATGTAATATTCTAGCTGGGAAAGGAAGAGGGGTTCCGAGTGACATGCCAAAAACTCGTCATCACCAAAACGATCCTCTGCCAAAAGCAGAGATGATATTTTTTGGCAAAGATTCCTGGAGGTAATTGTATTTTTGGGAAAAGTTTCTGTCACTCAGGCCTGTCTCTTCTCCTTCTCCCAACTGGTCTATTGAATTCAAATTAACTTTGTGGTAATTTCAAACTGGAGCTGTTCTCCAAAAACAGATCTACTGTAGTGATGGAGTCTGAAGACGAGTCTGGCCTTCTTGTTACGTAGTTGTGACTTGTGAATCCTGTGAATATCATTCTATTCTCATCTACTCGACGACAATTGCTATTCACAAATTAATAGCACAACACAAACAAAACACAAATGATTTTATTTAGATATTTACTAAAGCGTACGTACGTAATGTATCTCTGTAGATTGGGTAATGATTGTGGTGGTAATTGTAAAAAATACTAATCGTTCGTACATACTTATTATGTCTACTTGTTGTCCATTGATTTGAGTTGACTACAGTTACTGATGCATAATATGATAATAATATGAGCGTGGCAGATCAAAGATCAACTCGATTCTTTTGACAAACACAAAAGACTACGTCCTGAACGTAGAGGGCAGATGTAGGAAACTAAAAAATATGTAGTGTGAGGAACAACGAAAAGTCCATTTCGTGTGGCAGTGAAACAGACACCTAGTTTCTTTCAAATTATAGTACATTGACGTAAACTCAATTTACTTGACTGTTATATAAGGAGTGAGCCAGTACCTTGAGCCTGCGAAATCAAATCAAAATTTCCGACTGTTTCAGGTCCAAATGACATTACATTAAATTGATTATAATAACTAATACGTTTAGGATTACTACTAAAGAATCAAAAATTTCCAAAAAAAAGTCATAGATGGTATAAGTACTTACAGATAATCAAATGATGGACATAATTTTTTTTAAATTGAACTGTGTATTTAACCAAACCAAATACCGTATCAACATATACTATTACAATTATAATATTTGATATTATTATTTTTATGGTTATCTTTATTGCAAGTTGCAATTAGGAGAAGGAGCTAGGAATTATATTCATTGTGGTTTACAAAAGTATTAATAAGTCAGACTGTATGTATCCCCTTTTGATATTGACCAAAATCATCAGAAGTTCAACATTGTCAATGCTACACAATTATTTCTATGTACACTAATACATATTAAAAAAATACATTTACCGCAAGCAAAAATAATAATAGTGATAATCAACAATAACAGATAGTTTAACGCAACAGTTTAACTAACTATAAGGAACTTGTACTTTGACGGCTAGTCTCCTTTCATTTATTCCACCTGAATTCCGCATTTACCCTTTTTACAATCAGAAAATATCAATTGAACGTACAACTTGACTTACGATTTTCAAGACTAATCACGCTAACTAAGCAATTGCAAAAAATCTTGAAAAGAACTGCCCGTAATTTGCTGAATTCTGTGCGGAATAAAATAAACTAGCATTGATATACCTTATCGTTACAATTACAAATTGCAAATCCTTGTCGTCCATAGGCATCTCTTTTAATTACTAGTTTTAAAAATGATTTTTTGTGTGAATGGATCCGTTGCCTGCATGCTATACAATTAGTTTTTTGTGTGTTAGCACCGATAAAAAAGCTTTACCAAATATTATTACCATTTAGTAATGAACAATACATTTATTCATGTACCTTTAGCTAGGTAAGTTTTAAAATAGGCTCCGTTACCTACAGCTATTTTATTGCTTTGTGAAACATGTAACAAGCTGGTTAGTTGTTGTTGATGTAGCACAAGCTGTAATTAATTCTCTGATGTACCTAATTTTTTGAAGACCACCGTAGATAGTCCCCTGTTTTAACGTTTTCGGTTACTACCCCCTATTTCCAACCCCTACATACTCAAATAAGTTAAGCATTTAAAATTTCTATTTAGATTTTAAAGACAGGTTTTGTTTTTATGACGAGGAAATTTTACAAAAGCAACGCAACGTCATTTTACGATACAACAAGTCTTTCACTTAAGTTGAAGTAATGCTCCAACATTTTAACGTAGTTAACATAAAGAATTTCCTTGGTCAAAAGTTGAGAATTACTTAATTTCAATCTAGAAATTGGAAAACGGGATGGCCGATCACGTGTAATAATTAACTTTTATCTCGCTTACTTGTACAATTAATTAACATACCTGCCTATTCGATGACTAAAATGAGGATTAAATGTTTTTACGACAAAACCCAAGAGCATAAACAGACAAACGAAGTAGTGTACCAAAGTAAAGAGCGTATTACACATAATAAGATTATACCATATACCTATAGGTACTTATACTACAGTGCAGTGCAGAGAGTACTTAATGGTACTCTACTTATACTCAGTCAGTAGGTACTGGCGTACGAATCTCATAGGCTTCCGAAATGGTGCCTTTTTGGTCATCTACAAGACCCAGTATAACCGTCAGATACTGATAACAATGAAATTCCCAATATTTAAAACGAGTTTTACTTTCTGTTCTCGAGCTACAGAATGTAAATCATTACGAACAGTGTAGAAAAGGACAAGGACAGGGTAACAGATAGAGGAAGTTGGAAACTCCGAGAAACTGTTGTTGTGTGACCTACAGCATTGCGGAGTTGAGGAAGTGGACACAAACATCTTCTGTGACTTGAAGTGCCCAGAATTTATTCTTTTGCTTCTATTGACACCTGAAACATATTGCCATCAAATATCGTTGCAGTTACTATAAATATCGTGGAGAAAGTTTGCTTAGGGAGTCAGAAAAAAGAGAAAATCAATTTTCTCCTCAAATGTATTTTTCATTCCATGCATGTGGACAAATGTTATGTTTTCACCCCTCCGTGTAAGTTATGATATTGTCCATATCAAACAACATAGACTATTTCTAATATTCTAATGTAATTATGAATTCTTGTTTACGCTTACTACATAATTTGTTGATTTTTTTGCATTTATTAACATTTGTTCCCTAAAAATTTAGAAGAATAGACAGTTTTTGACCACTTATAGTTTACTACACTCTGTAAAGCTGTAGTCTCCACATTCCAAGATATTCTACCTTTTTCTCACACACTACTGTAATAATTGTAACTGTTTAACTTGAAAATTCCGACCATAAAATTGCCAAATGACCTTTTCCAGTCCTCTATGTGTATCATATATCCTATAGGATTATGTAGGATTATATAATGTGCACTAGGGTCTGCTTTGAGGGTTTCGGGTTCCTTGTCCTTGGATATCTAAAAAAGAATTGTACAAGTTCACTACCCTGTAAATAGAACCTCCGAAAATCTTTGGTGCATAGTGTTACTAAACAAAGTAAAGTGACTGTTAATCTAATCATAAATTATGTTTTTGTGAATCATCATAATAAGTATGTCCCTTTTGCCACAATGTCACAAACGATACTACTACTCAATTCGCCATTTATATAGCGATTAGCAATGGAATCTAAAATCCCGTCTTGCTCATTGATTTCCTCGTTAATTTCCAGATATACCAAAGATTAAGTTTTCCTTTGGATAGCTATGACTAATTATTCTGGAAATTGAGAGGAAGCAGTGATGACGGCGGTATTGGCCAGAGAAAGTTAATGAACGTGAATGGAGTAGCTTCTGCAAAGTTCATAATTGTGTTCCTTTCATCACGCAAGCTCTTTACTCGGTATAGAAAAGACTTTTCAACGGTATATGCCTTGAGAAGTGAGAGAAGATCATGCTAGACTGTTCGGTACTTGGTCTTTGGTACACACATGCAATATAAATCGAGTTTATTGGATAGATATAATATAATTTAGGACTATGGGTGTAATTAGTGTTAGGGATTACATAGGAGTATTCTGGAAACTACTTAGGTTAAAATGTCAATCGTGGGCTGTAGTATTTTTTACTTATGTATTTATCTTTAATCTTACTAACAAACATACTAATGATGAGTAATTATTAGCCCTCTCCCCTCGTACTTACTGGTTTTATGTACCAAATTAGGTATAGGTAGTAGAAACGGATACTAAAACTGCATCGCAATAACAATGATAAGTGCTTCCGAACAAAAATTCAAAATATCTTACATCCGTACTATCTTAGAAACTACAGTCTTTGTCATTCATTATTCATGACATTTCTGAACTGTCAATATTGTACCTTAGAAAACGCTTAATGGACTATAAAGGTCACCTAACATAACCCCAATGAATATGCCTCTCAATTACATTAATCTGTGTTACTTTGGTAAGGTGTTATCATTTTAGGATGTGAAGTATAGGCTACCTTCTCAGCATTTTTCGATGACGCTACAATTTGTGGTACTCTGTTACGAAATAGTCAGCAAGTTCAAATTGCCTTCCTATGCTATGTTTAAAAAAAAGAGTAGTAGAAAGATTAGTGATTGATATAGTAGTGATTCGTGTTCATCAGTAGCCGAAAAGGTTCGTTGTCAAAGACCTAATATACGTTTGTGTCGGATGTGCGTTTATTTTTCCTCAGGATACATTTTGAGACTTTTAACGATTTTATGGAGCCGTCTCTATGGCTAAATCTGTTCATTTGCATGTTGCCAGCATGTTTCGTCTGAATGCACTCGACTTTTCCATTTAGTTGTCGTTGGGGTGGAGTGAAGCTATCAATGTCGATGTACTTTACAAATATTAAGATATCCTTCTATGGCTATTATATGACTATACAGTTCGAAATTAAACTCAAGACTGCACGTTAGCTTTTTTAACTTGTTTCATTGTAGAAAATTTTGATTCAAAACGTTAAAATGTCCCTTAAGAGTATTTTATAAATTGCATGAGATTTCTCCATTCTCGCTACAAAAAAATTTGCTGTTGACAATTATACGCAGCGTACTACTACAAATTAATAATACCGACGAAGTATTTTAAAGTGGCCAACTAGAGAAGTAGGTTGGATGGGCTTTCTAAAATACCTGAATTTTCATATTCAATGAATTCCAGCCGTCCTTGCATTCACATTTTTCAAAAATTGTATACTGTAATTGACAACTTTCTATCTCAAGTGAAAGTTTCAATATTTTATGCTTTTAGGTTGACAAATCTTAAATTTTAAAATGTTCACATGAAAAAGTCCAAAAAACGTAAATTAATTTGAGATTCGGTTCGTATTTCAAATACTAGTTCAAAAATTCTAAAGTAACATAAAAACCAAAAAAAAAATTATTGTTTTAGTATAGATTTGTAGGATTATTCCTGGCAAGAAAAACTATCTGTACAATCACAACACAACCCTTTAGGGTCTTTATTGAAAAGAGAAATAGGATCTCCTCTGTAAAATTGGTATTGTTATTTGTCACAGAGGTATGATAACGAGTTGGTGTACTAATAATATTGTCACGGTAGATCTCTAATATTGTAGTAATGCTGTGTGCTTTTCGTGATTGTCTCATTCTCTGAATGATTTCGTGTGTTAAGTGACTTCTCATTGACTCCAATTATTAATAACTTCACTGGTAGCAATAGGCATGACCTGACCATTATATTATTATTATTATAATTTGTTTAATCAAAGTAAGGTGATCCATTTTTATGCATTTAGCTAGTCCAAATCTCCTCAGAATAATGTCAATAATAATAATTACTAGTGATGACTTGATCTTGACATCTAGTGTGCATGTGTATATTTAATTTACATATCAATTTTTGTAGGATTTGTTCAATTAGTACATAATATGGTTTTAAGATTGCGTAGATACTCATATCCTTTTCTCTTCAATGCTCTAATTTTAGTTTTTCGTGATTGAAAGTCAAACAGCCACAGTCAAATGATTTTTATCTCATTCGTCATCTCACTTGAAATCTTAAAACCAGCAAAGGCAATTTTCATTTCACTACAAAAATGTATTATTTATCAAAATCGACTTAAAAAAGAAAGAAAATACAAAAAAAAATTAGGAGAAGTTAGTTGTTAGTTAGGTAATGGTCGACTCATTAATAAATAAATAGTACAGTTCAGCGTACAAAGCTTACCAAGACTAATTTACTGTACGTTCATCAAAGTGTCGATCGCCACCAAGTTTAAGTGCATTATGTAAGACTTTCTCAAGTACATTGTAATATTCAATTACACTGCAACACATCCAAAAAATCCATTTGCGTGATACAGACATCAATCCATGCGTGATGTCGTGAAAATATCAAAAAGGTGTATAGGCAGGTACGTCACTAGCTACTATAGATGTCCATCCATCAGAGATAATCAAAATATTTTGCTCTCAACCTGAATGATTTTGATTTCGAAACGTGAGAACTTTCACTGATGTTATAAAAATAGATTATGAACGTGTGCCATGTTGATTATAGATAGTTCTGCAATTGTTTTAGACATAATTGTTGGATCCTAACTGTGTCCTCCAGGGATCATCAATTTTCCAAGGTCTCCTATCTCTTGCATATAAAGTAGTGTTTGATAAAAGTGGTACTGTGGTGTCAACCAACTTTGGACTGGGCTCATTGTTAGGACAATAGTAGGACATACTACTTACATACACTGCTGAAAATATTAAGGGACCTATCTAAAGTGCAAAGTACTAATTTCTATTGCTATAAACATTCAAAATAATGTGTAGTAGGTGCATATTTATGATTTGGTAGAATCACATACACACACAGCTCGCTTATTAAACTACACCAACCAACCATGTAATGTAATGTTACGCTATAGACTTGCTTATTTAATGCCAATAAGGATTCCACAATTTAAATCAACAGATTTCTCATTATACTTCTGTATTACTAGTCCATGAACTAAGGATACTAGTTTTTAGAGCGTTGCCAACATCCAGACATATGTTTTAATGTCCAGTTATAATAATACATCGTTGCTTGATTACTTGCGCGACCTGAAATCAGTCTCATGAAAATACTCTCTAACATTGTAGTCAACCTAATTACTTAGTGTAACTGTCCTATATATCTATTCCCATATATACAGTGCAATTATTTTAGTTGAATCAAAATTTATTTTACTGAAATGGGATAGGGGACTTTGATTTAATTTAATGCATTTATTAAGTATATACATCATGCAAGCAACGGAATTCCATTATGTCTGGTCGATTGAATCCTAATATGTTTGATTACCAATTTCAATTGCAATTTTCTTGCCTATACATTCCGAACGGGGACAGATATCTAAATATATAAGGGCTTCTTATATCAGATTGCCCGAATATGTGACATAGTGACCAAATGTGGTCTATTTGCTCAAAATTACTGCTCCTTGCCCCGTGTGGACACATGCATGTCAACGCTCTGATTCTCGTATTCTGTAGTTGCAAGCATTTAGAGAATTACTTAGGTAATTTCATTTTCCTACATTCTACTTAACAAAATTATATTTCCTCCATTTAATACTATGCATTCTATAGCAATACAATTTTCAATATGAATTCAGTAGAATATATAAAAGGGAGACAGTCAGTTCAAAATGTATGCGTATTAATTAATTAATTCCTGGACATCTCAATAATATCTGCTGAAGAACTTGATTCTGTAGCACTAAAAAAGTCTCTTAAAAAATAACCAATTTCCTGGACTCTATGGCACTACAGTTTAATGTAGGGAACTTAAAAGAACTTAAAACATCATTGAATACTAGACATTTACTTGAAAGAAATGTATATCAGTGAAAGTTAGGGAGAAGAAGCAGCATCATCAGCTACATTTAAATTCTTCCTTGTCTTTCTCTCCCTCTCTCTTTTAAGGCTTATGGTTGTTTGAGTATTTTGAATGCAATATTTTCCAGCTACAAAGAAAAATGTAATAATAAATGTGATTGTACCCCTAACCTACCTCCAATTAATACCATTAATGATTATTTTAGAAGGGAAACTTTTAATTTATGTAAAATTTCAAATGTAATTTTGAACGAAGCTTCGTCCTGAGTTTTCCAATATTCTAAACAAATGGGAATGAGAAATTCATCAAATTGACTACACTTAGAAATCAGAACTGGATAAGTTAGGTTTTTAAGTTTAAGAGACTGTGATTGCGCTACAAATAGTGTTCAATCAATACTAATTCTAGCAAAAGATTTGAGCGTTCTTCTAGAGTTTACTGATTTTAATGGTCATGCAGCCTACCACAGAGACAGAATAAGCACCCTCAGTGCGCTTGGTTTGTACCTAGTCCATGCAAAATGTGGGGAAATTCCTGAGAAAGCCATAGATAGACAAATATTTCAACATTGTCTCTGTATCTGGATTGAAAATAAATGCAATGAGTGTATACGGGGATAAATATCATTGGAAATCATAAAGGGTTGATAAAAATAACTTTTCTTTATAAAATTGCTCTTGGTCTATATATGGAAAAGAATGTTGGAGATTTGTCTGCTTCTTTGGGGTGTGCCGAATAAACTGCAATAAAATAAGTGAGAGTGATGATGCGTGACTGTGACATTACGCTTATGATTAGTCCACCCAAAATATTCTGATTGATTGGGATTGGGCTATCTGTTGTAGGGAGTTTTTCCTCTGATTGAGAATATCTAGGGACGTGTTTGTAGGTAATTGACAGTTTGAGGACAGTATAATATAATGTTGACCCTTGGCGATGTGATGGTGCCCAATCTTGTAGATTGGTGATTTGACGATTGACTGTAGTTATGAATTGATATTAGTGCGTGCAATGAGGAAAAACATCGTCTTGGGAAGACTTATATTTAAGACAGGTAGAGAGAAAGTTGTTGCTAAAAAGTGGTCGTGATGGTGGCTTATAATAATTAACTCTGAGTAAAAATGTAGTGTGATTATGATAAAAATTAAAAAATGGAGCAGGGGATTCTAGCTGTTTTCATCTCATCGATAGTACGAATACGAACGACTTTGCAGGACTTGGCAATTGGTAATTATAATCCTGCACATCTCCGTGTCTTGTCTACTGATAAACTTGTAGTATTGATTGGTGTGGGTTAACTATGTTAATGGTACCTACCTATGTGGATCTACTATCTCTATATAGTAAATGTAAATAGGTGAGAGAGCGTGGGAGTGGAGGAGGACGAGACCCTACGCTACTAATAAGTGTAGATAAATACATGACGCACTTGACAAGGAAGGCAGATAGGATAAGTTTTATTAAAATAGTCAAATAAATTGGAAGGAGGGGATAAACACATTATAGTGTAAGTTTAGGATATCGTTGCCAATGCCGAGAAGCCAAGAGTGACAAATTGTGAGCAAATTCTCCAGTGATATTATCAACACCAATGTGTAATCAACATTGTTCAACTTTTAACGTACACTTATAAATGTATTTCAATTATAAGTTTTTATGCATACCTTACCATAGCATTTTACTATATATAGTAGACTAAGAATTGAATAAAACAAATAAATAATAATCCTAATGATAATTATATTTATATAGGGTAGGTACTTAAAGCTAGGATGATGATGATGATGATGAGAGTAGTTATGAGGAAGGTGAGGACCTTTACATGTTAATTATAAGTGATAGCGATAAGGCTTACAACAAACACATACATAACTATATGAAGATAATATTATTATGTACATGAATTTAATGATCTTACCCTTACGACGAGCAAAGACACAGATGACAGGAATTTCATGTCGTTTGACTATTTAGCTATTTTAGCTGATTGTTGTGGTGAGTGAATGTACTAGTGACTAGTTGTTGACACAGTACGTACGTACGCTACCTACACACTTGCCTACTATACTGGTTCAATATTATGTAATCAATTTACATTTATTGTACACTCCTTGCGATTAGTATGTATATATATAAACACACAAGTACACACGAAAGAAATATTCATCTATAGGTAGGCAAAAATAAATAGGGAGGGAGGGACATAAGGTCAAGGTCGCATTTGAATTGTTGGTCTGTGGACAGAAAGTCAGGTGAGCTCGGAATCGTCGGCGTCACATAGGCCGACAAAGAAGGAAAGAAAGGCAATAAAAATAAATAGATGATGCACAGCTGCTAATAAAAATGCCTATCCTAAAGTAATCTAAATCTAATAAACTGCTATGAAAGTAATGTTAGGTCTTGTGTGGCAAGTACAGTGGTATCACCTATTACTTATGTCGTATTATATATATATATAAATAATATCATATACATACATACGTATAACAATATATTATAATTTACATACTTACTATACCTATAGGATAACCAGAATAAAGATAATGATAAAATGTTACTATATTCAGGTAAGAAGGGAAGGTGTATTAGTAGACTGTAGAAGACTAGTTCATGTAAGTAATTATTCATCGATGAGATTTCGATGAGGTGATATTAAATACTATGATATGCTGATGCTCATTCGAAGCCTCGTAAATATACTATAGAAGATAAAGTAGCTATTATATAATCACACTATAAAACTAACTCGCTAAGGTAATAAATAAGTATACTTATACATATACATACATATTATTATATATATAAATACATATAGTAGTAATATTATAGCATTTCCCAGTGCAACTACTAGAGAGAAAGTCCTGTCGTGTGTGTAATTCATTTAATGATTTGACGAAGTGGTCTTCTAGGGGTTCATCTATAATTATTAGAGATCAGAGGGTGATGATGATGGGTGTGTTTGTGGTTGGGGATGTTGGGAAGACGGGCGGCGAGCGAGCCACATTGCCAAACCTTTTCCCTGCCTGGCCTCTACGCTGAACTAACCCAGGCATCTCATGTGTCATCCCTCTGTTTCTATAATAGGATTTGAATGAGTATTAAAAGAACTATATATGGTCACCTTATATGACTGTGCAGGCAGCGAGAAGCATATCGCATCCGTCTCCGTACTGTTGAAACCCCTCCCCACTCCCTGTACTTAATTAATGTCGATCTTCAGGAGTAAGTGAGGACAGTGAGTATGAGGAGTGAGAGAGGTCAGAGATCATGAGTGACCTCATTTCCGCACCCTGAGACAAGGAAAATGAAGGCTAAAATTATGATGGTGATTGCAAGTAGCAAGTCAGATGAAATGACAATGTGGGATTGTCACCTGATAGAGATACAGGGTGACGATTTATAGTGCCACCTTATTGATGAGGGCTAATAATAAAGTCACCAGTAAATCGTGAGTGATTAGGTTATTGAGCTGCGAAGCACAATCTTCTCCAATCCAAGCTATTTAACTATGAGAAATACATAGATACGAATGCATACGAACTTAATTATAGGACAACAATTTACAGAACAATGTTACACTTATCTATCTGTACGAACCTCTACGTGAGTTACTATTGAAGAGTTCTCTATGAGTTGACTTTTTCTGAATACAATGAAGTGGCCAGGCAGGCCATGTACTCTGATTGATTATAATATTGTATGTATATACGGTACAGATATACAGGAATCCACTATAGGTACCTTACTTGCCTACTACAACGTATCAAGCAAGATGACAAGACTACTCTAAAGACCAATTGCAAAAGTAAGAGGATTCAGCTTCCGAACGTTCCGATCCGACGTCAGACGTGGACGTGACCCTAATAATTAACGATAAATACTTAAGACACTATTATTCTGTAGCTTAGCTTGGAGAAAGCTGTGTTTCGCCGACTCGGTACTAACTATTATACATACATACATATAGGCGGTACATGCAAACATACATACATATTATTATTCGTAGAGATAAGGTATGGTGACCTGGGGAGGTGAGTGATCTATTCATAAATGCATTTCTTTGACTTAACTTTGTCTAGCCATTGATTATAAACAGTATAATATTGTGTAATGATGATATGAATATTATAATTATGTAGGACAGGATCATGATAGGCTAGGGAGTTTCTTGTGTACGCCTACTCTACGTCTCATTGAGCAGAATAATCATTTAATGATAAAATATATTATTGCCTAATAGGTTTAGAGTATTTTAAGTCTAGTTCTCAATAGCAATATTACCACTAGGTATTTTACCTCACACTCAATGTTAGTAGCTACTGCGCTAAAAGTAAGTGATAGAGAAAGTGTATGGACGGACGGAGGACAAGCCAAAATATATTATTATGTATGCGTATGTAATAAATCGTGAAGCTTGCAAACGTCTATTTCTTAGGTTTAGTTAGACTAATTACTTATCATCACTACATTTTTGTGGTTTTTTTTGGCTTTTAGCTGTACATAAGTATGAAATAGAAATTCTTGGGGTGTATAACTATATATTATACATATAATATACATGCATATACATACGTGGACAATATGTAATTTCTATTTCTTGCTCTTTCTTCTGTACGCCAATACTTAACAGGAGCACGGCTTTTATTCATTCATCAATTATTGTATCACGTAATAATATTATTAGACTTATTGAAATATTGTATATATTATTATTATTGTATTATTATTATTAATTATTGCATTAGTATCATATTACTATTATTATTAGTATTAGTAATGTTGCTATCACATGGCTATTATTATTATTTATAATTAGCATAAAATAATAATTATCACTGTTAATATTACTTGTCAAAATAAGTCTTACACTGTGTATTGGAGGAGGAATATATTATAATATTATTATGATGTAGCAGTGTATGGAATGCTACAATAACTCAATGTAATGTACATACTTTTAATTCAATGGTGGTATTTCCATTTTAAGTTTTAAAGAGCTGACTAACCTGACTTTCTCTTCCCTCCACCTCATCCAACTACGAACTCCACCCACGCCACACTAAAATCAAACAATAAAATCATATCCATGTCTTGTGGAGCCAAGTCATCTAATTGAAGAGAGATTGTGAGAGTCGAGGAAATAAATATCGACATTAGGAGAGTTCTTTTCCACTTCAACTATAAAACTTCATTGATTCAACTCAATCCTCAACAACTGCATGAAATCTCACCCGGATGAACGAATACATACATACGAGTTACGTGTGCTTTACTATGTTACGTAATTATACAGGAAATATTCTGAAGTTGACCGCAATTAACACAAATGGGCATTATTGCGGTGTTTTATTCTATTTGACTTAGTGAGGATGAGGGAAAAGGCACGACGAAAATAAAAAGAGGTGAAATCAAAGAAACAGAGAAGATTGTAGTATTGTTGGCTTAAAGTCAGTCTGTGACTAATTCTTAGTGCAAACAAGTAAACCTTTTTAGACTCTTTTTTGTTTAATGTGGACGGGCCACTTTAAGATTCCCATTTTTGAGCAAAGGAGTGATTTTTGATCGTTGGATTGTACATATTAATATGTATTCGACATCTGTGCGAAATATACAGATTCAATTCAAAATGTTAGCCTTATAATGTGTATGGATAAGTGAATACTATTACATTGATTTATTTACCTTATTGTTAGAAAATAATTCTACTTATTAATTTATGTAGACAACTTTCCATTAAGACTTCAAAACATGTACATGCAAGTAAAATCTTATTAAAAATAATACCTTCGGACCATTCATTTCTTCATAAGCATAGAATAATATTATAATTAATCTTAATTATATCTTGTACAACGGCATATTCTTGCAAATCTGGATTCGACGTTTGTTTCATGAAAATGCATCAATTAAATCTGAATTGGGGATTACTTGCCTTCAATATAGACAATTTCATAATATAACCTAAAAAGAATAACAAAGATAGGTATTCTGGAATCTGGA